>JABXWE010022088.1:0-21124 GCA_014611495.1 Limonius californicus | reverse complement strand
TATTTTTCAAAGTATAGATTATTTGAATATTTAACAAAACAAAGAATAGTATACGTATTTATGTGAAACAATGTTTTTTTTAACTAAAATATAATTCATTTGTAAATTTATGAAACGTTTTTGTTTTTCCGTTTTTTTTTTTTTGATAAAGAACCGGGAAATCTATAGTATATAAAAGAAAAGAAATAGCTGTATACACTGCATAGTCTAAACAAAGCTCGCAAAACATGCGATATTAGAAAACATAGCATTAGAGAAAACCATTCTCAAAATAGTACCCTTTTAAAACTTATTGCCTGCTTTTAATAACTTAAAGTCTGTAATTTACAGTTAATTTAAAACTTTTTAACTAAATTCAGTTACAAATTCAATTTCGTTGACAAGTATTAATTTTAGTTTCCTTGACTTCTTCAATCACCTTTTCGAATGTTTAAATGTTTTAAATTCCCACACCGCTGTAGATTTTACTAGTTACTGGGTAAACTTGTATTTAGGGACTTTGTAAGTTTTTAAAGAAATTTAATTGGAAATCTGATATAGATTAATACAGTTGGAAAAACCACGACCTGGTAAATGCAACATGCTCATCTTATACAATATATTGTAATATCCAAATGGCATTTTTGTATACAAATCATTATTGAAGATACGGTCTTACGAAACTATACCTAAATAAAACTTAATTTTCTTGACATATCCCCACCCATATAATATATTCTGTATAACACAAAAAATAAATAATTTAAATTCATATATTTTTTATTGTTGGAACACCGCTGGTCCTAATAACTTTAATAGAGATGATATTTTTTAAAGAAAAATTTCCTAATGTATTGATTGAATGTATTCTCCTTTTTACTTTGAACAGCTTCGTGTGATAACCTCAAAGACATGTTTATTATGAGCAGCCGTAGTAAAGCGCATCCATTTCCGATATGTTCGCTTTGATAGAGCTGTCACTTTAAAAAATACGGCTGTGTTTGTTCATTATAAAAGGATGCACTTTTAACAGTAATTTCCTTGTTTTATTTATTATGTTATCTTCAGATAACGAGCACAATACTTTAATTGTTCTGTTTTGCGGGTGACAGTATTACTAAATGTATGTTTATGGGTAAATTGTAATACTATTTAATACGGTATTATTCCACTAATTTCCTAAATAATTTAAATTTCTTTAAACATTTGAAACAAATGAAGGAAGTTAACCGCCTCTGGAGCACACAAAGGAAATTCAAGTCCAAGTTTACCACATTAGCTTACGTCAAAAATAAAATGCCTACTTTTGCTTTTTATTTGCAATAAAACTCGCTCGCGTTTGGCAACAGCTACATTGGTGGAATTGCAGGAGCTATTTTTATTGCACTCTCGATTTCCTACCGGATTCATTGTAGACACGGACGATGCGGATTGGTCGCTCCTCTTTCTTTCTACTCCAATACAAACGTACTGCATTTACTATGCAATTCAGGGACGTGCACGGAGGGGTGCGCTTTTTACAACGTTCCGGGCGATTTGCCCAATCCGAAATTTTTCAGAAATACATTTGGATTAGCTAATTAATTTACTCCAATTACTTTTATTTAAATTATAGATTGATTTAATAATATTTGAAAACTGTAAAATCTGTAAAGTATATGATATAATTTGTGAAAATCATGTAATGCAGAAAAAATTATGTATAGCGGAAATAATTGCGTGTGCACTTCCCATGACGTTCCAATTTTTAAATGGCGAGAGTAAAATATGCAACCGAGATTACAAATATCTAAGGTAAATCGATTACAGTACAATAATACTAAAACTAAGAATTGAAGGTAGTAAGTCTTATAATTGTACTTTATAGTGCATTATTTTCTAGAACGAAGAATTACGAAATTTTTCATAACAAAAATGTTAAATGTAATAGGTAATACAATCATTCATATTTTATTTAAAGGTACATACCCTAAATATATCTCTCTTCCTTAGTTATTATAATTGTTTTATTTTAATTTTTTCATCCCCCGGATAGTTCTTAGAATCGTATTTCAGCAAATGATTAAAAAACATGTATTCGATCTCTTGAAATTAAGTAATTGTAGCAGTTCTCATTTAATATGTCTTATAAAATAAATCACAATATATAGTTTAAAATAAATTAATAATACAGTACTACCACGCTAATGTGAACACTCATTGACGTGAGTAAAAGAGTAACGCGAAAATCCCAAATTTATCGTTGGCCGTCGTATAGCTTGAATAAAAGATTTTTATTCGTGTCAACGATACATAAAATATAAATCCTGTTTGGTATTTACCATCCTCGGGTGGAATTCCGCAACTATATCGCATATTAGTAAGATCGAGATTACAGGAAACCATAGATTTCACGGACTTTGGTATACGGTTTCGGATTTACGAACAAAATTGCCGGTCCATATATCATATATGAAAATTAACAGGATATTTTTTGTTATTAATTCACTGTTATTTTGTATCGAATAGGCCATACGCTGGTAGAAGCACTGTAGTAATTTCCCCAATATAAATACATATTACATATTTACAACTTCTATAGTCTATTGTATTTAAATCCAAGAGTTACCCCTGGTAAATAATGTTCGGCGACTGATTAGCACGTGATCACGTCGTATTTTTGTGAAATTAAATTTTGCATACATACTTAATTTTAATTGAACAAACGTTAAACTAGCCAATTTGTTTCGGAAAACTTGCTTTTTTATATACCAGAATGTTGGCTTTAGCGAATACCCCCTTACCTGAATTCGGCAGTTATATTATGGAGGTTTTACTGTACCCAAAATGTTTATTTATTTAGTAAAGAATACGGATGAAATTTTAGGCGGTTCACTGGTTGACGTAAATGTTTATTCAAGCAAGCAATGAACATAGATTTTAATTTCTTTTTTCAACGAAAACTGTTTCTTTAAAACCGATATTATATAATATAAGAGTATAATATTTTAATAGATAATTGTATTCTCGGTACGTGATATATGAGTAATCATATATAATCAACCCCTTGGACTTTTGAACATAATCCTTCAATTGCTTAGCACACCATTACACCATATCGACTGACGCTGTTGTTCCTATAAAAGTAAATAAGATAGGATATAAAAATTTAGTATGGGAAGGATGGCGTCAGTCTGCATGGTGTATGATACGTACGTATATCGCTTCTTGGCCTGCAGCTAAGATCAAAGTGTTGTATGCTATGTATGTCAAGACTTCTGAAGGACCATGTTCAAATTTCCGGGGTGAAGTAGTTTTAAAAATTAATTTTTTACTGTAGACAGAAATAAAATTGTGTCAAATAAGAAAGTAATAAAGTTCTGGGCGAAATCGGAAGGTGAAAATGAATATCTGTTTATATCCCTTAATGGCTTAATGGATGTTTAAGTATTGTATATTAACCATTTAGAAACTTTTCATTTGCTAGATTAATAAAAATGTACGGGTGTTACTGACTGATGTTGTTCACAATCGTCATATAATACAATTGTTCATAGACTTTGCAAATTTTATACAAACGTGGAATATAATTATTAAATACATGCGTGCTCTTTTTTTAAATACTATTAAGATTTGTGGTCTACACCCCCAGCAGTGTGAAACGGTAGCAATAATATAAACAACTTCAATTTTTTATTTTATTCACATTATCACAAGTGTTCAGTTTAAATAGAAATATGGTAACCTTTAATATGTTAGGCGCATTTTGCTTATCTGCGAGAAGTACAACGCGATATGGGGACCTTCCGTTTGTTTTGTTTCAAACTTATTTAGCCGCGGATTCATTAACGCAAATTTACACTTCTGCCAAATGCTAAAATTTCCAAGATAAACAATAGTGTTTGTTGATGTGACCCCTGGTTTGCTCGGTGCACGCCAGTGAATAGGACCTTGAATCGGGCGGTCACCCCGGTGCCCAGCCGCAACCCCCGCCCGTCTTCGTCAGCAGACAGCCGCTCGATGCACTTGCGTTGCAGTGATATAATTATAGCAACTGCACATGCGCTTGTGGCCTTCACCGCAACTTGCACTTGTTACGTGCACCACTCTTTATTATTACTTTTTTTTATAATATTACCGGAAATCATTGATTGCATATGAATTGTTATTCTGCGATAGCACGTTACTCCTTCTCTGAAGATAAACAACAATACTGAACCATTGAAATGTTTATTGGGATCTACTTCAAGCTTGATGAACATTTGCACCACGCTTGCACCTGTTTATCTTGTAAAATACATATGTTTGAAAATTCAGATTTTCAATGGTGCTTGGGCAATCGGTGATTGGCCATACCATAGTTAAATAAATCAATATCGTAGGTGAAGGTTTGCCATTTGTCCGTCATAGTTTATTAAACTTAACGAAATCAAATTGTTCAAAGTCAGAGCTAATTAATTGTAGATAAAGTGTATAACAACAAGTTTCTCTAAACCTTATGAGATGCAATTTTCTTCCTCTGAAATCTCATGAGAAAATTGTAATACTTGAAAAAATATAGTACATATATAAAACCCGCTTAAGACGCACACGGTTACAATGAGAATCTGGATATAACGACCATTTATGAATGGATTTGCGTGATTTACTCTATTGTGTTTGGTGTTTAGAGTGATCGTTTGTTCCCTAAACTAAGAGTAAAATTACTATTACTTCCAGTTTGTGTTGCTACAAAAATGTTTGCTGCAATGTAAATTATACCTAAAAAGATCTGTTACCGATTATATTTTAAATAAATAATAATCTTTTTGGGTTAAATGTCTTAATTTGCGACAATATTTGATTGTTTAAAATTAAACCCCAGATAGGTTTTGCGAATCCATCTTATATAATCCTTAAATTTTTCAAACTTTTGGTTTATTTTAAAAATTAGCAACATACAGTCGAACTCCCATATAGTGATGTTGGAAGGTACCCAAAAAAATCACTATAGAATTCATGTTTAGATACGAAATTAATGTTATATATTTGATAGTCGGCAACATTTTAAGCGATATTTGGGTTGTAAAACTATTTTTTTTTGTTTGATACCCTTATTGATGTCTTCCAACACCTTTATATTGTTTCCAATGCTCAAACATTTTCGTTTGCCATTTTAAAGAACTTCTTAATTCGACACCAAGATAGCAACTAACAAATACATGTACAATGACAGATGAACTGCACATTAAGGAGTGTGAAAGCCAAAGATTTTCCTAATAACATCGCTATATAGAAAAACTTATTAATTGAGGGTTCACTATATGGGAGTTCGATTGTATTATAATTGATGCTAATCTATGATTGTATGGTTTTTTGGTATAATAGTAGATAATGGCTATTTTTTGCGTAAAAGTTATTTTTCTGCTTATAATTTCTTTAAATTTGGTAGACTGTATATCTACCTTTCTTTGTCTACTGACGTTGCAGGTTAGTAATTAAAAATTAATTTAGTAATTTCTGAAAACGTCTATATGTTAAATTTTTTTCTTCCAGCAAATGATTTTGATCGTCATAATATATCGTTATCTACTATAGATAATATACACAAATTGTACATAATGTGATCCGACTGCGCTTTTATATTAATGTAAGTGGTATATCTAACTTAACCTGTTTATTTATGCGATACTGTTAAATGTGATTCCGTTAATGTTGCTAATATTTTACTCGAGATACGTGAATTGGAAAGCACACAAATTAAATTTAATAAAAAAATGTATCTCCGTTTTTATGTTTTTGAAGCTAAAAGTTAATTATTCGGTTTTTGAGATACCAACGTAGGTTTTTGTAATTCTAAAGTAGAACTGTAACTGACACCTAAAGTAAATTTCCGTGTAAGGCCTGATCTCTCCGGAAATTAAATTTGTTGCTTTAAAAGTATTAGCGTGGAGGGAAGGGGAAATGTATTCACTGGACTGTTTCACGTTTTATGTTTTTTAAACACTCGTTTAACCTTTGAAATTATATTTCCTGCAATCGAAAACGAGTGCTCAATATTTCTCCAGCTGGGAATATTAATAGCAATTTCAATTTCTGACAATATCCAAGTTTCACGTGTAATCTGCTTACATCTCGGATCTTCTTTTGACAGACAACAAGGTATTTCAGGCAAGCTGTAAAATTTCAAAGTACAAAATAAAGCAAAATGTTCGTTTAAATAAGAACAACACAATACAGGCGGATTATTTATTTATAAGTTCTAGTTGAATTTTCACCTATTCGTAATTTGTGGATTTATTATATTAAATTACATTTAGTTTCGAAAAATTAGTGCTTGGTCATACATACAGTTCCGCCTTAACGACCATACGATTATTTTTAAACGAAACGAATATAAGATTAGAAAATTAGAACAGCCTGTTTAGAAGTTGTTAATATTGAAACTGCTTGTAACTCATCAGCTTACTAACGTTTCCCTTCCTGGAGAGAGATATGTTAATGTTTCCTTAATTGTGTCTGACCGAAAAGTTGGACGATACAGAAGCCCATTAGTTTAAATATTTAGATTGTATTATGGTTTTAAAATGATGTTCAAATTATGTCAGTTTCGCTAACCCATAAACACCATTATGATGCCGCTTTGTTAAGCACAACTATTTCAGTTTCATCTCGCTTATTATATGCAGACATAATGGCGCTACCGCGTTACTCTCTCTTGCAATGAAAGTTACAGAGATGTAGTGAAAACAAGGTCTTCATTCACCGCAAAATGTGTGTTAGAAAATTGCTCATTTCGTGCAAAACGATCTGAAACACGTCTTACAAGTCTTACAATAATAGGTAAACGTTAAACATTCTTGTAGAATTTTTCATTATTTATTGCTTATTTCCTCCGCTATATTTAAGTTTTATAGGTTTTTTGTCTGTTTACGAGTTATTTTATCCCGTCAATAAAATGAGAACACGGCAGACGGTCATAACGGAGGTTTTTTGCTCTGCATAAGCCCATAGTTTTGCTATGTTTGTTTTGTTGGCCATCCTTAGGTAGGTGCGGCTAAGTCAAAACAAGGGGGCGATGCACCCGTGACATTGTCGCGATGTTGATTCAGGTACAATTTACCTTCTCCCCTTAGTTTTTATTATGCAGTCGCTCTTAAATGGTTTCTAATGAAATTTATGGAACCGTAAACTTCGAATGTGTTTATACTAAAACAGCAATTATATTGCACGCTGTCCTCTATGAATCTTGACCACAAATTCTCAAACCCTTGTGTTGGTAAACATTGGAAATATCCTGCGAAAAGTTACCTTTGCCAAAGCAGTACTCTATTTTGTAGACATCGAATGCATCTTCAGATCATATAATTGTCCGCAAAATTAAGTCACCCTATAATTGGTCAAATGTATTTCAAAATTCCAGAGATCCTAATTTAGATTGAAATAATGTGTAGCTACTGAAGAGCTGTTATCTTGATAATTTAATAACTTTATGCTTAATAATCCAGTTCCATACATCTACCTTAGCGTTGTATGAACAATAGATCACGAAAACAGTAAAATGCCTCATCATCCATTCATTGTGAGATTTCTACAGGTAATTAATTTAATAACAGGAAGTCGCCAAGTTTGTATTCGAATGCTCACTGTTGGCACCGTTGAAAATTGTGTCAAAACGTCTCGAAAAGGTACTATATACAGGGTGAACACCACAGAAACTTACGCCTAAATGCTTAAAAATAAGCAATCCAACTTACACATTAGCTCGAGCAATTTCTTTAATATCCAAATTAATTCTGTAATTGTGAAAGATGGTAAATATTTGATTACACTGTCATAAACAGTACATGACATTATATATTGACTATTGCTCTGTCAAACTAGACTGACTTTGCTGTATAAGAAAAATCAGCGGACATTTCGAACATCCATTAAATCAAAAATTAAATCCGTTATTAGTTTATCATTATTGGTGCTTATTATTTAGTTAATATATTTATTTTTTCAATGCTAAATTAATGTGTTACATAAAGCAATTACATCGTTAATATGTAAGTTGGGTTGCATATTGTTAAACTTTCAGGCGCGTATTCCTGTTTGAATCGCCCTGTATAATACCTATATCATATAACAACATAACATTTACAAACTTGTACTTCGTAAAAGGCAGTAGCTACAATAGAAACAAATTCCCAATAGTGTTATCATAGCCCCGAGAGAGGACCGCAGCTTTAATTTCCTGTTGCACAATAATTATAAGGGTATTCAGTTCTATAACGAAATAGTTTTGAAATAGGACAGAAAGTTGAAACAATGCTAGTAAATAAACAAAATCTCGTACGTTTAGGGAACACTCTAATTGTTATTGGGATATACCATACCATACCATGCCAAGCGTGGATTATAATTTTTAATCGATGGTTACATACGCATAGCGAAATATGAGACGATGATGTAGTAGATTTTGTAACACTTGTAACGGTGAAAGAAAATGATACCTCCACAACTTAACACACTGAAGTATGTGTCAGATAATCTTCTTTTTCTACCAAATATGCGATTATATCGCGCGAAAGCGAAATTGCTCTCGTGAAAAGTTTGTGTACCTCACAGGTCGGACGAGCAGTAGAATGCAGCACGATGCATCTATTTTCGCGATGCAAGGACAGTGTCGGTTGAAGGTTAGCACGTCATTTCCTGGTCAATGTTCTCTGCAGGGCCGCCCGCCCGCGCCCTCCGCGTCCAGACAGAACAACACCGCTAAGCTCGCGTTAGACCAATACACTTATTTATGACATTTGTGGTCGGTTTTCGTTCTCATGGGGAAAATTCATGCATTATTAAGATCTCATTTTGCATTAAAATCGATCGTTTAAAAAACAAGTACGTTGTCTATTGAATAACGCAAGCAAATGTTGACCTTTTGAACGCATTAAAAATATGCTTTCGAGCTCCAAGATCTGCACCAATCCTTGTTTAAAAGTTTTTTTTTTTAATTTGAAGTCGCAGGATCTAAGGAGACTTCCAATTGCAACCATTCGATATAAATCTTCAGAAAAGCATTTACCTAAATTCATTTTTGTTCTACATTGAACAAGTTTGGGAACTAATCAAACGTACTTAACGAACGCGATCCTCTTCCAGTTGAGAAATATTTGTTATCTGATAGGTACCTGCTATAAGAAAACTCCACATGAGAACGGATTCTGTACCTGTCCTGTTTCTTTATTGTTAAAATGTAGGTCATGTTGAGGGCGGATCATGTAGCCCTCAAGCTCTCAGAGGGTGCAGGTAAGGAAAGGGCTCGGCTTACCGGAAGCCAATTATGTTAAAAAGGGATTTAACTGATGGGGTGCCAGGTAGCGGCCACAAAAATTTAAATTTTTCGGTGCCATTGTTTCTCTAAACCATTACCTTGTTTATCTAATATACCACTTAGAAGGGTTATTCCTACTTTTTTGTTGTTTTTTTTTTGGTATATTGAAAAGCACGATTGAATTATAGTATAATTTCTTATATCAGCCAAAACCTACTTCTAAATATACAAATAGAGCTACTATAATACGGAAATACGATTATTTCTTAACTGTCTGCAGCAAGAACAAAGTGCTTGTGACGATTATGTTTTTATGTTAAATACTGGAGTTATCAGAAGACCTTTGCAGATAATAATATTGCAGTGGCACCATTTTTTAAATCTATATTATTTGTATTATGAGTTGAGATTTTTGTTACAGACTTGGTACTTTTAGGAATAATTAAGTGTATGTATTTGTTATATTCAAAATTCAGTGCCGATTTATTACCTCGAATCTTCTATGTCTCGGATTCGTCGGTAATCCAAATGTGTCTTTTAGTTGGTTACATTGACTCCATATTTCATTTTAAATAATCTTTGCTTTCTATTCTAAAAAGATTTTTCATTGGTTGTTTTTAAAATTTAAGTCAATCGTGGATTGTTAACACACATTTAAGTAATAGAGAAAACAATAGAATTTCATTTTACCTTTATTCTTTATACTTCAAGCTTTTGTATAACAGTGACCTACCTATACAGTATATATCTTTTCCAGCTGCACGGTACCTATTTACTAAAATATTTATAAATGTTCCAAAAACGGGTGCAGCTTACACTTGTTGAAATTGTACTATTCTTATCTGACAATCAGAAAACTGATAGGCAAGGACATGCTATTTTAATATGACTTAATTACTGCAAGTATTTAAGAATCCATTTTTTGCTTTAAATTTAATATGAAAATAGTCTGTAAAAATGTTTGTAATTTTTACGTTCCTCACAAACACTTAATATTTACAATTATGTTTCTGTCCCGCACTGTAGCAGGCTATACTTTCTGAATGTCTTAACATTGTAATCAGATTTTAATGTTTACTCCAGTCGAACAAGGTGGGGTAACCCATGAAGCAGCTGGGCACTTGTCTGGTGGGCCGGACCAATTTGAGTCTTTAAGGGCCACGTAAAAATTCTGATTTGATACATAACCCGCCGAAAAATAAACAGAAAAACGACTGCTTCCACAACATGTTACAGAAGTACTTAATTTGTTGTATTACAATTTTCAAAAAATATTCCAATTAAAACTGCACTGCACTGCACACAATCGTAGTGTTACTACGTCATGTAAGGTGTAATCTATGATTTCCTTAGTTTCAAAGTTTATTTCAGTTACAAAATGTACATTAAAATTCAAATAAAAATGACGAATAGTTGTGGAGATATTAAATAACTATTTGATTCTCTCCAAAGGTCGCTGGAAAACTTCTATTTCTTTGTTTATTTATATTACATCGGCCTATATCCGTTAGTATGACTAATCACCGACGTCAGTGAGCTGTCTTCAATTGGGTTGTAGGCCGCATAGGTACGAAAACAATATTGCCGCTCTTATATATATTTAAAATCAGACTAACCAGCCCTATAGTGTTTCTAAGAATGTCGTGTTTGATAAATACCATTACATACCCGGATTTAATCCAATAAATATGGATAAATGCTGTTTTCGGCTGTAAAGACAGTTTGTTCTTGTATACGAGTAGTGTTACAAAGATTACCTATATATAAAATTAATTTGATTGAAATCTGTTTATCTAAAAGGTTGATAATCATCAAAAAAGTTTTGATTATTATTCTTATTAGACAACATTTTACTTACAATACATACAATAAACAGCCTGCAGCCGCTCCTGGGTTTGGCCGCTCAAGTGCGGGGCACCTTTTGCACCCCCGCCAGGACGGCCCTGTCGTAACCGATCTAATTAGAGCGTCTTTTTAAATTACTTTTCTCCAATGATGTATTTTTCCAATAATATTTTACATGGAAAGTTTTTTCCTGTGAATTTCACACTGACCTTTTTTCCTTAAACGACTAGCGTTTCAACGCATTGTTGATTTCATAAATATCGTTGTATAGGTGTGAATTTATCAGAACTTTGGAATTATTTTAAAGTTTATGGCTGTTCATTTAGAAACAATTTGTATAAAACAGTTACGTTTGAGAAAACGTAAATATTAAGAATTATGCTCAGGAAGGAAGGAATAGTATTAAGTTTAATATATTCCCATCTAGTGCCCCCCCCCCAACAATTTTTCTGTCAACCTCCTTCACTTAAAGGAATTTGAAAATTACTTTTTACTTACTCATTGTCAGAAACCTATACTTATAAATGTGGTAAAACGAATGTATTTTTCATATATCTTGTTTTAATATCAACAAGCAAGTGTAGTATAAGTGTTGTAAACTTATTTATCATAAGATAAGGTTGATTAGATATTTTAATAACATTTGTTTCTTTTTTTTTAGTGCCTGACAGTTATAGCAGCTACATATCATCTCTGCAGCAACAACATCAAGCACAACAGAATTCTCACTTACAAGGTTATCACCCCAACAGCATTCACTCGCCCTTCACAGCGCCTTCTGCACCATCACCACCTAGAGGACACGCCATTCCCACCTCTGTAATCCAGGCAGCTACCTCCAGTGTCAATGATGAGCTCTCTTACATGTTGGATCTCGGTTTTCCACCACGAAAACTCAAGAAAGTGAAGAAGCCCAAGCCTGGGGAACCCGGTTCAGTAAAACGAAAAAGTCGAGAAGGCTCGACAACATATTTATGGGAATTTTTGCTCAAATTACTGCAAGACCGGGAGTATTGTCCAAGGTACATAAAATGGACCAATAGAGAAAAAGGAGTTTTTAAACTCGTGGATTCTAAAGCAGTTTCCCGTTTGTGGGGTTTGCATAAGAACAAGCCTGACATGAATTATGAGACCATGGGTCGGGCTTTGAGGTACTATTACCAGAGAGGTATTCTTGCCAAGGTTGATGGACAGAGGTTGGTTTACCAATTTGTTGATGTCCCGAAAGATATTGTTGAAATCGATTGCACGGGTGCGTGACCTCCTGTAATTACTATAAACTTGGCATAAGCCTTGGTCAGTGGAATTTACACTGTTTCGATAGTACAACAAAATTAAACATTTTTTATTTGAAAATATTTACAAGTAGAGTTCTAAGATGCAACAATATTTGTATGATACCGAACTTGTTTTATTTATTAGATAGGCATGACAAAGTTTTGTACTAATATGTTAAAAAATGAAAAGTATGCTCGAAATCATCAGGGACCTATATTTAAGAAGGTAAACTCCTTACTCATCGAGTTCACAATTATAAGTTTTACTAAAAATTTTGTTTCAATATAAACCAGTCTCTTCCAACAAAGAAACCTATCGAGAATCGACAATATATGATGGTAGTAATCCAATAGCAAAGCAATCAATTATTTTTGAAATTGAAGAGCAGCAGTTAGGTTGCTAGGAGAAAACAGTGCACTCTTTGTGAGGTATGGTTGTGGTAATTTTTATATAAAATGAAATTTGCGTGAGATTTTGCTAATCTGTGCTAAGGCAGCAGTACAACATATAAAGCAGATGTTATAATTAGTACACAACTTGACAAACGTTAAAGTCGTATACACATGATTTTGACTATTAACAATTAAAAGACTTGCTGTCTGTGTCTATCTTTTCCAAACCTTATATACAATTTTTAAAATGTGGATGTATAGTATGTGTAGCCTCTTATGCAAGTTAAAAAATTGACAGTACGTACAGTAAATTATGTGTCTACTGCTTAACAACTTATTCAAATTTTACTTTCTCACTGTACAGATATTAATTGCTGTAATTATATAAATTAAGTAAAATCAAGTGATGGTGCTTATGAGGTTTATGAAGAACAATAAAGAACGATATTTAGGCCTTTGGTTATTAAATATAATGAAGTATGTTCTATTAAATTCAAATTTTATCGATAAGTAAAGTTTTTATATGTATACATGGTAACGAGGGCCGTTAGAAAATAACGAATTTTCTACAGCTTAGGTTAATGTATGGTAAGTCAATAAAACGTGACGGAATTGTGATAGAGATGTGGTACTTTTGCGATGTTTTGAATTGTTAGTTAAACAGAGTATAGGATAGGAATGAAGCTGTTAATTGGAATTGTTGGAGACTGTGAGGTGCCTCAAAATTTTAATAATGTCTAATGAGAGACATTGATGAGATGGAATACGTTTAATATGTCAATATATGCAAGCTCTCTTTGTAAGGTTAATTTGGGATTAGTTTACTGGTTTGGCTCGATGGAGTTACATAAAAACTGCCTTTTTGTTACATGATCTCAGATGTACACACACCCAAAACTTGAATAACAAGCTGTAAATAAACATGAACGTACTTAAAAGTACATGTTGGGTTATTCAATAATCATCTCCCAGCAAGTTTCATAAGTTGTGTTATAGGTGTACATTCTGTATAGTATTTATTTTCTTTCGAATTGTCCCTTCGAAATTTTTTTCTTGTAAATTTTTTCTTGTTCAACTGTTGTAACATTCTGTGATTGTATGTTTAGTTCCCTTTTGTAAAATTTCTAAATTCAATGTTAGTTTTTAAATGTAGCTAGGTGTAATTAACATTGTACCTAACGTCAATTGTGTCTTGTAAGTTACATATTCAACTCAGTGCAAAAAATTCAGGATAAATTAATAATATAGGGAACCAATGCGTGTACTTCAACAAAACCCAGGTTACAAACTCAGTGACAGAATATACAAATTGTATAACTTTATATGTATGGTACGCACAACAAACAAAATAGCTATTTCAAAATTTTTACGTCCAATCACTTGTGATAATTGTCAGAAATGCATGAGGATGTAGTATGTAGGTAATCGTAAATAATATGATTGTTATACATGTTATGAAGTTAAATTTTGTTTGTTGTTTTAACAGAAATGTTAACTATTTTCTTCAGCTGTAATTAGTTTCCCCATTTAACAAAGTACATATATAATGAAGTAATCAAACTCAGCTGGTATAAATTTAAAAAAAACCGTATATTTGCAGTTATCTTCTGATATATTTTAAATTTAGAAATTGTTGAATTAATCGGTGATATTCTCAAATAGCCTCATGAGTTGTAAATATAGAGTTACTATCTCCTATAATAGAAATCACCCTTAATATTAACAAATATGTTTAATTAATTAGTAGTTTGTAATTTGTATAGTTTTATTTAGCATAAGTCATGGTACTTTTATTATATAGTTTATTGTAATATTTTGTCTTTATAAAAATATAAATAAATGATTATAAGTTATTTCTGTGTTTGTCTTGATTAGAAATAGGCAAACGGTACCAAAAAAAAAGTTCCTGTAAAGATTCATTCAATATTAATTTTCAAATGCTGGACAAAGGCCTGACCCTCTATGAGCTGAAATGAGAATGATACAAAAGAAATAACCCAGAATGAAAATATTACACAAAAAGCTTTGCATAAATCCTATACTTACTTAGTTACATTTGCTTTGTTATTTATGAGAGTGGATTACTTCCGACTGCTTAGGAGTCGTAGTCATGGCACCTGTAAACATATAGTATGAGCAAGAAGTAAATTCATAGGGGGTACTTGTGGAATTTTGAAGTTATGTGCATTTTAACACCAAAAACAAACTGGCTATGACAGTCACAGTTATTGTATTTAACAGTTTTCGTGACAATTTATAATTATTAGAGTTGCATTGTTGATTGTTACTTGTGAATTTATAAATCCTTATTTTATTTAATGGTAATAAACTGAACAACAAACTAACATGTTCGTATTTAAGTGAGGTTATGACGTTAATAATGCAGAAAAGGTTTCTGTTTTACCAACGGAAATTGTCATTATTAACGCAGAAAAGGTTTCTGTTTTACCGACAGAGATTGACAGGAGGTTGTTATTAGTGATAGCATAGGCTAATAAATATTATTAGCCTATGGTGATAGGCATAAATCTACAACAAGAAATTTTTTAATTTAAGTATGTAAGTGTAGCAATAAATAATCGTAACTTGAGGCTGCACCGTTCAAAATTATGAAAACTTCCATTGTACGAAACAAGTAAAATATGTGTATCTTTTAGTATTTTCTTGAATTACAAATTCGAATACTACTCAAATTATATACCGACACAAACGATATTTCGATTATCAGCCGAACAACGAAACGAAAATAATCCGAGAAGTTTTCATCATTCGAATAAATTACTCATATCTGGACGATGCATGGATATCGAATATTTCGAATTATTTCATTCAAGATGCACGCGTCACTGCGAATGTATTCGGAAAGTTTTTATCATTCGAATTAATTACTCGCATCTCGAGATATATGCTATGCATAATTGAATATTTCGAATGATTTAATTCGAGATACGTCCATCACTAGCTGTTATTTTGTGCTGTTGTAATACATACACAGTGGAAGAGTAATTTGCTGACGAAACCTTCATCTTTCAAGATGATAAAGTTCCTTGCCACAGAGCAGAGGTTGTTCAATCTTGGATGTCGGCCAATAAAGTTAAAAGAATATACTGGCCAGCACAATACCCGAACCTAAATCCTATGATTTCAAAATTCCGTAGGCACTCCTGATGAATTTACTTTTTGCTCATACTATATTTAAGTAATACTGATTAGCATTAATATGGCAATTCTTATATTAAAAAAAAATAAGTTTATCTGGTATTTCAATTCATAAAACTTAGAAAATTAGATTTCGGAACCCTAAGCCAAGTGTAAGGTGGTTAAAATAGATTAACAGTTTTTTAGGTCATTGTAATTCTCTGTGAAATAATATCTCCTTGGTACATACAAAAAATAAATTTAGAAATGAAACAAAGAGAATTACATCTAAAATGTCCATATCTCCCAGTTACTTTTACAAACAAGGATTTTTGAATTTGTCTCTCCATTCAGAATTAAAAATCTGTATTTTGTCAAAATATATTACTCCTACTTATTTAAAAATCGATTTTTGAAAAAATTCCTTTTCTTGTATGAGAAAGTAAAAAGCAATCGGGAGTTGTGATAATGTTGGACGTTTCTAACAAATGCACTCATTTTCAGAGTTATCATCAAACTGGTGACAGAGGGTATGATCAAAGGGAAACTGTCAATATGGAAAATTTGGAGGTTGTGATCGTTCTATTATGATCAGTCCTCTCTACAAAATCTATAACTAACAAATGAAAAACAATTGGTGAAATTTGATGTAAGAGATGACCTTTGCTTCCCTTTCTTCTTGTTCCTTAAATAATTTTTATCATTTGCTTTTCTGTGTTTTAGTAAATAAAATTGTTACTCCTGATTAACATCTAATACAGAAAATCATGTTTTAATATTGGATGCGTTCATCATAACTGTTAATGATTAGACAAGGCTATAAAACTAATTTATTAAACATGTATTTTCCTGGCAGTACAGTTCAGCCTGAAATGTTTTAGCAAAAATAAACAAAGCAATCATTACCTCACTCAGTATACACGTTCCAGAAGTGAGTATGTATTAGTTATTTTTGTCAAACTGTTGGAAAGTAAAGGCCACTGACAGTGGCGAAGCGTCCATTAAGGCTGTACGGTTGAGCCTACCGCAAATTCTTTAACTTATTTTTTTTTATGTGAATTGTAAATTTGTATAAGGGAAATTATCTATAAACAAAGAGCACTATATTTATACAATATACAGCTCTTTGCTATAAAGTAGCTGTCGTTTCGGTACCATCGTACCCTTAAGGGCTCTAAGGAGTAGAGCCTGCAACCAGTCATACACATGAAATTGGGTAGGAATTTAGAAAACTTTTGCTCAATTTCCTGTTTTTATTTATAAATTTGAAATAATTCTCGCCGAAGAAATACATCCTCAACATCAGAACAATTAGTTCTACAGAGCTTTATATCCTCTAATTGGCGTAGTTAATTACAAAACTTTTTTTTTGTAATATTAATTTTTAATTCGTATTTCCAAAACTAATACTTTCCAGAGAAAAATCGCCTTGAAGGGCTAATTCTAAACATATTTATTAATATAAAAAATGTCGATACATGTGTTAATATGCTACTACCGCCTACAATTTTAGGCAATAGTTTATTAATTGCTGGGCATTTTACTATTCTGTAAGATGTCATTTTAGCAGATAGGCAACCCACATAACGGCAGGCCTTCTGAACAGCTTTACAAACTGCTTCCTAGAAAACGCTTATGTACCAAGCCGATCTTTTTCTGAAATGTTGCTATCTTAGTATGAGATCATAGTAAGTGGTGACGTGAAAAATAAAAACTCAATTTACGTTAAAAAACAAAGTAGTGTTTATTGGTATATGGTATAAAACTTATAAAACTACTGACGAATAATTACAAATGGAAACATTTCTTAAAGAAAATCATTATGAAGTACTTATGTAAACATCTCGTATACATTGCTGACGGCACCTTCTGGAATCGATTAGTTCCGGTAAAAGGGATTTCATATAACATTCGCACAGCTTATTTTCCATTTGTTCTTTCCAAAAAGCGTCATCTCTGTAAATTACAAAAATGAGTACAACATCAATAACGTAAATATATTTTTTAATTATAATTTTAAATTCATAAGTTTGAGTGTCCCAGAATTTTTAATTTATTATTTATTTTCATGGGTTGTAAGGCCATTTAATAATTCTAAATTCTTATTGTACCAACGTTTCGGCAAAGTTTTTTGCCTTTTTCGAGGTTTCTATTTCAAAAATGTATTAGTATTAATTGTTATAATATTTTAACTTGAAATTATGTAAGTATGTTTGTTAAAACTTTTTAGAGGTAATAAAGAAACCCCGAAGAAGACAAACAAGCATTGTCGAAACGTTGGTACAATAAAAATTTAATATTGTTAAATGACCCTGTTACCCACGGAAATAGAATTATGAATTATAATTTTTAAAATCCAGTTAATAGTATGTAGGTACGTGTTTATTATAATTTACCTTTTAATCGCCCAACTATTTTTTCAGACATAAGAGTCATGTTAAAAAAGGAACATCCAAACCCTAAAATACAGTTTATTAGTGAACAAGTATTTACTTATACTTAATATATGAATTACGTACCTTCGTGTTTTAAATTTTTTAATTGCTTAATAAAATATCTAATATCAATTATGCGTCTGCCAGAAATTGTAGAAGTAGACTCAGTGTCTGTTTCACAATATAATTCTACATCATCGTTTTCATCAGCATCAGAACCTTGTTCATTTTCAGAAATTTGGAAATCAGATTCGTCATTATTGTCAGAAAAACATTCGTTGTCCGAAATGGTATCAAGGACTGCAAAACAAGAATCTTCGTTGACACTTTCATCATTTTCACTAAGCGGAACCGGATTAAAATCGCCGAGAAAACCACTGCCATCATTGTTTTCTATTTCGAAGGCACTCGCCGTATCGTCATCATCACACCTAGTAGGTGAAAATGGCATGATGGTTTCAGAATCCGAAATGCCGAGCGGAACATTATTAGAAACCTTCCCAGTATTTTGACTTACAGTTTCAGAATCTATTAGTTGTTCCCACTTCCTGTTGTTAAAAAAATGTTATTTATCATTGCTGTATTTTGAAGTAGGTAAACGTAAGATGCCCAAAACGGGTGCTCTTTCTTAATTTCAAAATTGATGCACAAAGATACATTTTATACTGATTTGTATGTATAAAGAAGTTGATTTTTATTTACCATATAGATTTTCTAAACAATTTACTATAAAAATTTTTAAGGATGCTACAGCAACGCTTATAGCTCTGCTCGGGCTCTAATAAAATTTCTCTATTATTAATTAAAAAAGATAAATATATCTAGCCATTAATAACGTCAACTTACTTTAACCGAAGTCTTTTCATAATCAGTTTGTTGCTTTTTCTAGGTTTAGACAAGCGTATTTTGGCTTTGGTCATGGTAAACAGATCTTTATGGAAATTTGCACAAAGGATCACACTGCACTAAACTAACAAGAGAAACTAATGAAAACGCTTGGATCTTTGCTTATATATAATATGTTGGCAAATGAAGTAGTCATTGTAACACATTTTGTGTTATAAATTTGTTTTATGACGGTTTGTCCAATTCTAGTTCAGTGTTCGACAGTTACGCCTATCAGAAAAATAACGGAGCTGTAAAGAACAGAGTTCCCTTTAGAAAACAGACAATAAAGAAAACACGGAGCTGTAAAAAACAGAGTTCCGTTTAGAAAACAGACAATAAAAAAAACACCCATAAATCTTTCAAAATTGAGCATTTTAATAACTGCCCGGGATACACAACCCTTTGATCTTCAGAGTTCTAGAAGTACGAACTCATTGTTTAAAGACAACTAGGGAACATACACTACAACCAAAATGCATGGAAACCAAACTCCACCCCCTTTGTATGATGTTGTCACTTCTAATATTTACATTGTTGACCGGGAGGACGCAAAAATGTTGACCGCCAGATGGCAGCAGGATCGCTAAGGAACTTCAAATTTGATGACAACTCGATTTTGTCAAATGTCACATGAGGATAAAAACTATGTAATTTGAAAATTAATTAAATGTTATCTCAACTGCTAGATCTACTTGTATCGTTTATTAAATAAATATTACTGAACCATCATGTAGTCTTTGCTAAACTGAAATTACTGATATAATTAGGTATGGGATGAAAAATTCACAAATTCGTTTTATTAAAGGCGATTCAAATTAACTTTTCCCGCGCGCACACAATCAGCTGTTTTAGGCGAAACACAGTCTCACTCGCCAGCAGGTTGTAAATAAATCGTTGCGCAGTGTAGTGATTTAGTGAATGTGTGTATTTTTTGTTCTTGTTCGATTTTGGCCGTAATTATGAGTGACAATAATTTATTTATAATTATTATTTATATTATATTATTTATAATGCGAGTAAGTTAGAATTCGACAACACAGACAATTAGAACATTGTAAAAAAATTTCTGTACAATCAATAACGACTCTTAACATTTTTAAACTTACTGAAACATGTAGGTAGATTTGCTAAAATTTCATTACGCTTAGGAAAATAAATTGTAGGACTAAGTACTACGTACAGGACATTCAACATAGTATAAAATATGGTTTTACACGTTTGTGAAGATAAACCACCAAACAATATGCTTAAAACAACATACGACGAGTTATTTTTCAACTCAATGAAAGTCAGAATGATTCTATCCCGAATGGTTAAACGATCCTGAGGTAAATTATTTCAGTTAGGCCAAATATGTTCAGTACTGCAACATTTCTAGCTCCGGCTTTTGGAAAATAATGAAAAGCTAGGTTACGGCACCTTTTGCTTTTAGAATCGCAATTAAACACGCAGCAAAACGTTTTGTCATTGCTTTCCTTCTTTGGGGAAAACTCCATTCTTCAAGTTAGTTGCTTAAATATATTTTATAATACACGAATGTACCTTACAATAATTTATTAAAACCAAATGATTATATTGGAATTGTCACTAGCGCCTGTGTTTCAGGAGTTCATCACAATTCCGCCAGAGGGCGTATTGTTTAGCTTGAATCGCCTTATAGGCGAATTTTACAGTACATACGTACAGGGTGGGCAAATTTCGATGTTTGTATAGGGTAACTCGGTAATTATAGGAGATACAAAAAAATGGAAGGCACGTTCTCGATCTCTTTTTTTGTGACAAATTCACTGGCGGAAACAAAAATTTGCTATCGTCTTTTGTTTTCGAGTTACAAACAAAAGTTCGATTTTTCGACTTTTAGACACATGTGAATATCGTGGTTGTTTGTAAAGTTA
>JABXWE010022087.1:0-25793 GCA_014611495.1 Limonius californicus | reverse complement strand
TGAAGCTACCCTTTATAATACATCTCTTGGAGATATTATGTTTTGATTATATATATATATATATATATATATATATATATATATATATATATTGCGCTTAATCTAGATATGTACACATACTTTAGTCCTAATCAAATCTGTCCATTAGGGTTTCTGGTTTGAAACGTTTTAATCGTGGCACTTCACCTGTTTGTTCAAACAAATTTCTCGCAAGTATGTTAGGATGAGCTTGGGTTCTAGCACTATAACGTTCACTATGCTGCTTGATTTCGTCTTTGATCGATGGCACTTGCAAATCATTTGCAATTTGAATGTTAGGAACATACCATGGGGCGTTAACTATTTGTCTTAGCACTTTGTTCTGAAAACGCTGTATGATTTCCAAATTTCAATGACTAGCTGTTCCCCATATTTGGATCCTGTAAGTCCACACGGGCTTGATGATACCCTTGTATAGCAGAAGTTTATTTTCCAGTGTTAGCTGAGATGATCTTCCAATAAGCCAATACATTTGTCATAATTTTAAGCCGAGTTGTTTCCTTTTGATAAAAATGTGCTTCCTCCAGGTCAGGCGTCTATCCATATATATAGCCCAAGGTATTTGGTTTCATCTGCTTGAATAAGTTGTTGACCGTTAAGCATGACTGGCGAGCAGGTGTCTCTGTTTAGTGTAAATGTTAGATGTTCTGACTTTGTTGCGTTTGCTTTGATTTTCTATTTGTCCAACCAAGATTCTAGTACATTTAAATTTTCCTGTAGATACTGTGATGCTATTGCTGGTTTGGCACGTGTGGCAAGTATCGCAGTATCATCTGCGTAGGTGGCAGCTATAGTTTTGTTAGATGTGGGGAGATCAGCAGTATATAATGTATAGAGGATAGGTCCTAATATGCTTCCCTGTGGTACTCCGGATTTAGTCTGAAATAGTCCCATATATTCTTCCTGGTATTTTACTAAGTAGTGTCTTCCTGAAAGGATTATAGAATTATAGCAAAACTGCATGGTAGATTTTGTTTGAGCTTGTAGACGAAGGCTATAGATTGAAACATGCTCAATATTTTATATAATTCTTGTATGTCTTACCTATCTTCTGATGCGAAGGAATTTTGGAATTTCTCAGTATTGTTTATGTTATGGATAAAAAAGATTAGATGTGATTTCAGTAAATAAATGCTGATAAAATGATAAAATTAGAAAAAATAAAAAATTCTTTTGGTGAGTAGGTCGATACATGATAAATATATAATAATTAGTATCGACAACATTCTTATCTTTTGAACTGATTAAGAACTTCTGGCAATTGTTTGATACGAATTGATACTTTTATCGAAATTGTGAACATAAGGGGAAAATGTAGGCAACACCTCGTGCAGATAAGCGGATTATAAATTTTCAATTAAATGTACATTACAGAACTAATTGTTACGGGCCAATCGAGCTTTTCCGATGACCCGTAACCAGATAGATGGAAAAAGGCCTACAGCTTAGCTCAGAGGAGTAGGGGGAGTTCGTGAAAATCGCTTATGGAAGAAAATCTTTAGTTGTGTACATGGTGAGTCAAAATAAGTGGGCGCCACCTTCCAAATCCAGCTGTTTGTAGGTCCTCGTGGAAAGTCGAGAAGCCAACGGCTTACGGGAATGGAACTTACCTTATTGTGCCTCCTCCTATATATTTAAAGCTTGCAAAATTCTTACACAAACAAGTACAAAAGACACAATAAGAGGCAGTAAACTTTTAACACACATATAATTAAACGGTTAAAAATGACAATACAAGAAAATGACAAGTGATAACGCTATAAGTTTGGATTACATAATTTTAATTTTTGAACGTTCAGAAAAAAACTCGTCGCCACTGGTGCAACGGGATTTACGTTTTTCATACAGCTACGTAACACCAGCGACGCTGAAGTTCACAAAAAATAACACAGAATATAATCTGGGAGTTTTATAATAAACAACTAACACCAAATATGGCGACTGAAGGTCGCTTTTCTTTATTGCATGAAGTTAAATTTGAAGTCTGCAAGTTAACGCGAGCAAAAAATAAAGGTTTCTTTATCACAACACAAAACTGGGTTTTTACCTTGAATTGCGGTAGAGGCTTAAAACGAGGTATGCACAATGTAACGGCGATTTCCAGATGCAGGAAAATACGTTGATTTCAACAGGCTGTTAACGTTGAACGAAAGACAGGACTTTTCGAACGATGGTATAAAAAAATAGCCGCAGAGGGACGGGAGCTGGGCTTCGAAATTAATCCGCCTAACGGCGATCGGTCAATTCACCAAGAATTGGCTTTACCGGGGTTGAATCCAGTGCTTCCTTTTAAATCCGGCAGTAGCCGATGGTCTGTTTATACCCCTTGGTAAAACAGACGAAACACACATAACGGATACCGCTCGAAAAAAAAACCCAAAAGCCGTCTCTGCAGCACTTAACGTAATTGCGGTCCCCGATTGATGGAGTTTTCGGAGAACCGGAGTCATCAGAGATCGAAAATTCACAGATTTAAAAGCGCAACACGATCCCTCAATCCCCCAAAAAGGTTGCACCATATTTCGAAACGTTATGAAATGTTCTAGAACGAAAATTAACACGTGAATTCTCAGAAGTGTCTAAGGTCACGCGCGAGAAAAATAAGAATCGGTAGTTTTGAGCCTACAAAAGGGAACTGTCAACATAACTTAAACTTCGTAAAACAAAACAAATAGCAAATTGGTAACCCAAAATAAGACTGCAATTAAAATAACGTTATTAATTCCTACGAAGCGGCAAACAAATTAAGAAATTAATTCATATAAAGCGGCAAATGTGAAACGAACATAACATAATGATAAACTATATTAAATTATGGGTTTAGGTTTTACTTTAGGCAACTACAGTCAACATAAATAATGGAACAGTACAATTTTCAATATATTTTGATTAGATTAAGAGTATTGTAAAAAATACATAATATGAGACATAAATAAACATACTTCGCTATTACTGAATTAAACGGGTACAATACTTGTATCGACATCTTCTATTAAACTATTGGAGTGCATAGCCACACTATTAATTGCGTTTAATAAATCTTGGTAGATAGAACTATATGTTGACTTCTCCATCTTTGGATCTATGCTGTTTCGTAAGAGATAAAGCACTCGAAGAGAAAGAGAGGACCATAAGAAGCGGCATCTTTGGTTTTTCTCATTACGCTACTATCGCCATCCCCTACCAGTTTATCATAAATTAACCCATGCTTTTTTAATGATTTATTGAATCTTTTGACAATAATTCCACCTTCCACTGCAATTACTAAAGCACTACAGTTTTTGAAGCATTCAAGTTCAATAATTTTTTGCGACCTTACTTGTTGGACACAGATACTAAAATATATATTTTTTATGCCAGCATATAGAACTTTGTTTTCAGCAAGCTCGATCCAATACTACGCAGATTATAGATACTCCATTATCTGTAACCTCTCCAGCTTCCATGGCTACTCTTTTTTCTTCCGTTACAGGTTCGGTCATTTCATCCTATGCTAATGTTGTTAATGTTAGCATAAACAGCTTCTTGGTGTTTAAAAAACGTGCAGATATGGGCGGAATATTCAGAGCCGAAAATATTTCTTCTAAACATGCATAACCTCCTCCAGTTGAATTAACCTCTGTTAAAGATAACAATGTTAACTAATTTCCCAGTGAAAGGCGTTAGGTTTTATTGCTATTATAAATATAGAAGGGACGCCCGGCGGGGGGGGGGGTAGAATGAATGAATGAAATAAAAAATACAATAGTACAAAAAATTGTAAAAACTGAAAACATAGTTTTTTAAAGAATCCAGACAGCAGTCATAAGATTAAAAGTTTCTAAAATGAATAAGCAATATTCATAACTTCTTCTTCTATTGCTTCTCCTATTAGAGGTTAGTTATCATTAGGACTATTTGAACTATGGATACTGCAGTGGTGTGGTACTTCTACCATACCATTCACGAAGGGTTTTCAACCAGGATGTTTTCCTCCTTCCTACACTTCTTCTGCCTTCTATTTTACTTTGCATTATCACCTTTAATAGCTGGTACTTCTCATGTCACATGATGTGTCCAAGCTATATTAGTTTGTTTTTCTTGAATGTTTTTAATAATCTTAAGTCTTCATTCATATTCCATACACCCATGAGGTTTTTAATTTCCTACGGTAAATCCACATTTCGCAGGTTTCTATTTTCTTACATATATATTCTGTGAGCGTCCAACCTTCCGTTCCATAAAGCAAAATCGGGAAGGTATAGCATCTCGCCATTCGAATTCTGAGATCTAAACTGAGTCCTCTGTTATAAAGAAGTTTCTTCATTTTAATAAAAGCTCTTCTCGATTGTTCTATACGTGATTTTATTTCTAGTGTGCTATCCCAGTTATTGTTTAAAATACTAAATATTTAAAAGATGTTACCGTTTCCAACCGAGTATCACCTATAGTGATGTTTAGGGTGGTAGTTGCTCCTTAGTAATAATAATAATTTTAGTTATTGTTTATAGTTAATCCATAATGACCACTTACTTTTGTTACTCTATTCAGTAATGTTTGCATATCATCTTCCTTGTCAGTTATAAGGACTGTTATTTATTAGTTGGCCACTAATCGCTATACCTTCTTCAGTTTCACAGAGAGCTTCGTTAAATATCATCTCGGAATATATATTAAACAGGAACGGTGACAGTGTACATCCTTGGCGAACAGCTATTTTTATGTCTATATAATCCGTCAGTTGGTCCTCTACTTTCGACTCCCACGTTTTGGTTCCAATACAAGTTTCCGATTATGCGGATCTCTTTGTTATCTAGACCAATATTTCTTCGAATTTCAATTAGCTTCTCATGTCTAGCACTTTATCGAAGGCTTTATTGTAGTCTATAAAACATAAACACGCATTTCTGTTACCATCCCTGCAACGTTGAGTGAAAACTTGAATACTATACAATGCTTCTCGGACCCCCATGTTATTCCTGAATCCAAATTGAGTTTCATTTATGTTCTTTTCGCATTTTCAATTAATTCTTGGGTGTATCACTTTTAGAAATATTTTAGGCGAGTGACACAATAAACTTATTGTTCTGTGTTCATTGCAGGATTTATTGTTAGTATTTTGGAAATGTAATAAAGATTGATCTAAGCTATTACTCAGGTATCTGTCCACTATCATAGATCATATTGAAAAGGTCGCTAAGTATGTTTTTAATATCTCTACTGGTATATGATCTGATCCATTTGTTTTGCCTGATTTCGTTAGTTTTTTAGTCTTTATTACTTCCTCTGTTAGTATTTTGGGACTTATGTCATTGGCGTCATCATTTCTAACTTCAAAGTTCTTTCTTCAAACAATTGTTTGACATAGTTTCTCCATGTATTAAGTTTGTGTCTTAAATCTATTATGATATTCTTGTCATCTATTAAAATGTTCCAATTCATAACTACTGATATGTTAAATCTTGGACTTTCATATAACTAATGTTCTGAATATGTACTTTATGTTGGTATAAGCAGTGGCAAATAATGTTAGCACAATTGAATGAAGTTTGAAATCTTGTTCATCTATAGCTAGGCGAATCTGTAAATAATATAAAACAATAACATACGCAATTACCCGAAATTGCTAATTGATTGTCGTGAAGATCTGTAGCGAAAGTATCTTCTCTACTGCACAGTTTGCACTTTGTTGTAAAGATGCTTCGGAAACTTTTCTTCTTTCACCAACGCTCCACATCAGAAAAACCCTCATGTTTGAAAGACTGTAACGATTTAAAAAAATACTTCTTTTAGTCAAATCAAAGGGTATTTGATAGTCAATGTGCTGTAGCAAATGTAGCACATTGAACATCTTCTGTAATAGTTTATTTTAGTTAGTCATTTATTATTTGTGAATTTTTTAAATCAGTGTTTATCTCCGAAACGATGCATTTGCGAATATATGGTTACCAGGATTTTTTATTTTTCACCCAAGAATACCCCGGTGAAGTATTATGCAATCAAGGTGGAACACCCTGTATATGTGCAGTATTTATTGTACTATTGGTAACGCTGCACGAATCTACCATGTTCCATACTTGATCAGGTAAGGGGGATACTAATTACATTAATAAGTTGAAGCCCTATGTCCTTCTTCTTTGCGTGCTTATCCGGTCGGGATGTTAGCTATCATCATAGCGATCTGTACTTTGTCTACAGCTCATCGAAATAATTCCAAGGAGGTGACATCAAACCATTTTCGTAAATTCTTGAGCCATGAAATTTTTCTTCTACTGCGGCCTCTTCTTCCCATCACTTTTTCCTCCACAACGGGCTACAATATTCTATATCTTTCGTTACTCCTCATAACATGAATAAAGTATTAAAGTTTTCGAGTTTTCACCATTTGTAGTATCTTTGGATTTTTACCCATGCGTCTTAGAATTCCCAGATTCGTCACTCGGTCAGTCCACGGTACACTTAAGATGCGCCGGTAAGTCCACATCTCAAATGCCTCTTCTTTCCAGTTGTGTCGGTTAATGTCCACGGTTCCGCGACGTAGAGAAGATGTAGCACCTCAGTATTCTGATCTTCTGTAGTAAGTTCATATCGCGATCAATTAGAACTTTTTTCATTTGAATAAAAGCGGCGCGTGCTTTTTCTATTCCAGATTTGACTTCCACTGAATGATCCCATGGTTCATTGATATTACTAGATATGTGTATCTATCAACTTTTTCTATTTGAGTATTTTCGATGTATATTGTCGTTTGTGGTGCGTAGTGTTTGCTTATCATGTATTTGGTCTTTTTTGCATTAAGAGAAATTCCAAGCTGCTCACTGGTTGTATGCATTCTGTCCATTAGCAATTGTAGGCCTTCGGCGCTGTTTGCAATTAGAATTGAGTCGTCCGCATATCTCAAGTTGTTGATGAGTTCTCCATTAACCAGCATGTCTTCTTCCATGGCACTTAAGGTCTCTTTGAAAATCTGTTTGGAGTATAAGTTAAATAGCAGCGGTAGGAGCACACACCCCTGCGGTACTCCTCTGAAAATTTGGATTTCGTCAGTATTAGGGTCTTCGACTTGTACATTTGTTAATTGCCTCCAGTACATATTGGCGATGATACGAATGTTTTTATCGTCGATACCCGTTTTCTTTAAAATTTCCAATAGTTTTTCATGCTTCACTTTACCGAAGGTCTTACTGAAATCTGTGAAGCATTGTATACACATCATAGTTTACATCGCTGCACCTTTGAATTAGCATGTATAAGTTCGAACCCATATCAACTGGTTGTTAAGTAGATTGGTATTAGTCCACTTCACTGCTTAATTTATACGAAACTTGTTAATTTATTTTTAAAACATCAATGTAAAAAGTATTTTTTATATTTTATAAAATAGTATATAGTATTAGAATGTATATGTTTGTATAGTTTATTCAATAGTACGTACTAATTTCAGGAAGCCGTCAGCTCTTGGCTGTATTAGTAGCAAATCGTAGTGCTTGTTTATTCGAAATGGGTAAATACAAAGAAACCCTGGATGATATTAATTACGTACTTTTCCTCGATGCGTATCCAGAAGAGTTGAAGTATAAATTATATCTGCGTCAAGCTAAATGTTATACTAACAATGAAGCTACAAAATACAAAGCTTCTAAAGCGTATGAAATGGCTATGCAATGTTTGAATCAGTCTAAGTTGAATCCCACAGCAATGAAGGAAAAAAAATCAGAAATTGCTCGAGTCTTGGAAGAAGTCAGAAAATATGAAGAACCGGCAGATGTGAAGTTAGAACATAAATTAAGGCCATTTATAAGCGGTGCCTACAAGGATGCCAGTGAAGCAGTCAGATTTGACAGAAACGAAACCTTAGGTTGTTTTGCAGTTGCTCACCAAAATATTGAAGCTGGCACGATTATTATTGATGAACCAGCTTATTGTGCTGTGATATCGGAGGATTTTACATTAACTAACTGTCAACACTGCATGTTGGCTACAGATACACCTGTAGCTTGTTCACATTGTGCTAATGTTGTGTACTGTAGTTTAAAGTGTAAAGAGCTTGCATTCACCTATCATCAACGTGAGTGTGGCTTACATCCAGTTTTGTTTACCACTGGAGCATCAATCAATTGTTGTATGGCTTTGAGGATCATTACACAGTACAATCTTGCTCAGTTTGAGGAAATTTCTAATGAAGATTCCAGTCATAAACGCTTTATTGATGATAAGTTATGTGGAGCATCACACCATTACCATGGTGTGTACAGATTATGCAGGAACGAAGAAAAGCGATCAAATGAAGAATATGTTCAATATACTATAATGGCGATCTTCCTGTTAAAGTTATTGAAAACTACTAATTTTTTCAATTCTACTGAGCCTCTAGCCCAGTGCAGTGATGTCCTAACAACTACAGAAATCTTTATTGGTTCTCTACTCCTGAGGCATCTTCAGGCGTTGCAGTTCAACGCCCACGAAATATCTGAATTAAGAGAAGCCCCACCTGGACCATTAGACCCTCAAGATGAACCCAACTTTAAAACTATATATATTGGCGGAGGATTATTTACAACACTGGCTATGTTTAACCATTCTTGCGACCCGAGCATTGTAAGGTAAGACATGATACAGAAAAGTATTATAGATATATATTTATTTCCGTATAGGTTGTTTTTTAATTCAGCGCGATTGTTCAGAACGAGTATTTTTGGTAAACAAAACAAGATGACTGATTTCTGGTTTAAGGCAAGAAACATTTTCTTAAATGTTACAATGGTATTTCCTTTCTAAAAATCTATTATACAATTTATGGGTCTAAAATTAGTATTAAGCTAAATATATGAATTAGAAAATTTTTCCTACGTTCCTGCAACTTTATCTTGACAGTTGTATTATAGTTTTTTAACAGAAAATATCGTACAATTAAATTAGCCTAAAAATACAGGGTGTTTCACCGAAAAGAAGGAGGTAATATCTCTTTAGCATAAAAGATCTAATTATGCTATCGATAAATACCCGCCTTGCACTTCTCCCTTTTGCCCTAAAGCGTCGGGTCCTCTAGCCATTTTCGGAAACTGTCACGGTTGGCTGTCAGTCTTTTTACTTCTCTTAGGTTTTTTTCCCTCTGTTCTACTCTCCTTTCCAGACTTTGCTCCTACGTTACATGTGGCCTTCCCCTTCCTCATATTCCCTCTGGCCTTGCTTCCAGTATTCGTCTTGGTTCTCTTGTCCTTGTCATCCTCACTACATGTCCATACCACTTGAGTTGTCTTTTCTCTACTTCTTGTATTAATGGTTCCAGTCCCACTTCCTCTCTAGTTACTGTATTTCTTATACGATCCCTTTTGGTTCTGCCAACTTTTCTTCTTAGATATTTCATTTCTCCCGCCGTTATTTTACTTCTGCTCTTATCTTGTATCGTCCAGCTTTCAGCGCCATATGTTAGTGTTGGTACATAGATGCTTACTTCTTTTTTTTTCGTTATTATTGGTCCATTTATTGCATAGTATACCTTGCTTGCTTTATCACTTCTGTTCAAGATTTCTTGTTCTATCGTTCCCGTCTTATTTATTATCGTTCCTAGGTATTCGTAGTTACTGACCCATTCCAGTTCTTTTCATTGCACGTTATTCTTGTGTTTTCGTTTGTTTCATTTTTCTCAATTTTCATTACTTTGTTCTTATTTGTGTTAATTTTCATTCCTGTTCTTTCAATAACTCTATTCCGTTTATCTATTTCTTGCTAATAGCTTTCTAGATGAATCTGCTAACAGCACTATATCAGCTGTATATATGAGGCACTGTATGTATATGGGCTCCAAGTTCCAGTTTCCAACTTTCACGTTAAATCTTCTTTCTTTAGATTCGTGGATGATCTGGTTCATTACTATTAGGAACAGTAGTGGGCACAACGAATCGCCTTGTTTTATCCCCTTTTCCATTTTAAAATTTTGTGATTCCTTCCCCTTGATTCTCACCCTCCCCATTTGCATTCTTGTACATTATTCTACCCGCCTTGTATATAAACCATAAATGGATGTAGTGATAATGGATACCTAGTCGGTAATGTTACATTTGGACAGTAATTATTGTGAATGGCGAAGTTTCATTATCAAATAATAACAGTAGAATGAAATTAAAATGTTGTAGATGGTATAAACTGGATGAAGATTAGCAAATATGAAGAAACTATAAATTGTGCCAAGAATTGACATTATGAATTCATGATTTTTATGGTATGTTTTGATTGTCAAGTGCACGTCCTCGCCGAGTTTTCTATTTTTATAGCAGGACGTATGTTGTCTCTTAATTGGTGCAACGTAAATTAAAGACGCAAGTTAGGCAACCCATAAACGATCTGCTAAACGGGTTGTCTGTTTATTAAAATGTTTTCACAATTAATAGTTAAATAAAGATCATTAAAACGAAAATTAATTAATTATTTACATTACAACGAAAGAGTAGGAAGCTTTATTATTTTCATTATAAAGATAATCAATATGTCCACTACCTGTTTGAATACATTTCTGAATTTTTTGTCTGACACTGTTCAACACGTTGAATTGGGGCATATTATTTATATCTTCAAACTTCTCTCTCTGAATTCATTTACATTTTCAATAGGAGTTAGAAATAATATATTTTTGAAATAAGGCGATAAATAGAAATTGCAAGGGGTTAAATCACAAGATCTGTATTCTGCTTATAAGCCTATTATTAAAGAAATCTTTTAATAACCGCAACCTTTTTGGTATACAATGCGATCTGATTCTGTTCTGTTAAAATAACCATCTCGTAATTCGTCATCATGCAGTTAATTATTTATGAAAACAAAATTTCGGGAATATTTCTTAATCATGATTGATCTAATTTAGAAACTGCTGACAGAATTCTAGCTTTGCAGGATTATGGTGCGATAACAATACCTGAACAATGCAAGTAATATTTGTGTCCACCTAACATCTTTTGACATCATCTCACGGAGGTTTATTTGTTACGATAAACGGCGAATGACGTACGTGGGTTATTATCCATTATTTCAGTTACAGCTGCAACAACTTCATCTGTAACTTTTATACCAACATGTTTTTTAACATAACCATTTTCATAAAAGTTTGTTAGACATACTGTTAAAGATTTGCTGGCGTACAATAGCGACATTTGGAAACGAAAAATCTCACAAATAATATGACAGTTGATAAACCATAGCCAATTCCGAAAGGTTTTGTTTCTGAACACCCGTTAGGCTTTAATATGAATATTCTGCATTTCCAATAATCTAACTCAGGTATTTCTTTGAAAGAGTTGCGTCTCTTTATTTCTTTGTTAACAATTTTTAAGTTATCATTTTTTTAGTTGCAAAATAAAAAAACTGTATTAAATACGTCACGATGAAAAAAAAAGTGAATTAGGGTAAGCACAATTAATATTCAATTAGTGAAAAACTGTTCGTTATGTTATCATATGAAAATAACTGAGGTCTTAGACTGGTAGTTCTCACATACCCGTGCGCGTTTAAAATGTGGCAGACATAGAGGATCTACAGTTTAAAGTAGACTCTAAATGGCAGAATACCTCCCTGTCTTACCGGCATCTTTACTAATTAATTTTACTGGGTCTAAAGAATTGACTTATGTTTCCAGGTACAACGTAGGATCAAACATGGTTGTAAAAACCATAAAGCCTATCAATGAAGGGGATATGATATACGAAAATTACGGTCCTATATATACTAATGCTCCCAGAGAAGAACGGCAGAAGTTTCTGTCTGAGCGATATTGGTTCACATGTAATTGCCAACCTTGTACAAAAAACTGGCCGGAATTTAAAAATATGACAGATAGCGAAGTAGAAATTCCATGCAACAACAGGAAATGTAACAATACTTTCTATCTGCATAAAATCATAGATAATCCTTCCATTAAATGTCAGAAATGTGGCAAATTTACCAATCTATTCTTGCATCTCAAAGTTCTTAGTGTAAGTTGTTTTTTTACTTATATTTCTGTCGTTACAGATATTCTGTTTAATATTCTTATATGAAACTCGCTATAGATTTACATAATTTTTTATTATTCATAATTTTTCTAATCGAAAATAATTAAATTTTAGACGTTAGAAGATATTTTACCGAGGGCTGAAGAGTTATATAAGAATAAGAAGTATGACGAAGCAATAACCCTTTACTTGACAGCTATACACATTTATGCAAAAAACACTGTTCCGCCATTTCCAGATTGGGTTAAAGTGCAACAACGTCTTCGCACATGTATAGTCAGTGAAGGCAATAAAAGCATCGAATACATTCGAATTAGAGGCAGCAAATAATCTGCGCATTTACTTTTTGCCAATTGATTAACTTTAAACTAATAATTATGTGTAATTTATTTTGTTGTGTGTTATCCAACGCTATTCTCAAAATATATGGAGTCCCATGATTCGAGGTCCATAGCTTAAGGGCATGTTAGTGTAGCAATTGTTTAGTAAACGTATGTTCTAAAATACTTCCTACTATACTAGGTACCATTGAAAGTTGAAGTGCTGAAACGCAAAGAAGATTAAATCGTATTAGATTGTGGATTGGTGACTTCATTAGAAACATGGGTAGCATTTGTTTTTTCAATTGACAACTGATATTGTTTACATTTATGTATAAAATTTAGTGAAATGTCTTTTCAAAGGAAGAATACGCTGATATTCATTACATTTATGGTTATTGTCAACATCATCATCATTTTGGGGTACAGCCTATTACAGGCTTTGGCAAGCTCTAGGGTTCGTTTACATTCTGATCCGTTCCGTGCTTTCGCCTTCCTGTTACACACACGGCGTTCTAAGATCCATCTTCAGCGCATCTAAGTATCTTGTGCGCGGGCGTCTTACTGCTTTTCTGCCTTCAAGTTTCTTAAAGGTTGTTCTCTTATTCGGGTCATCGTCTTCCATTTTTACAATATGCCCTATTCATCGGAGTCATCCGATCTTGATAGTCTTACTTTCGTCGCCATCATTGTATAGTTGGTACAACTGATAAATCCATCTTCTGCGCCATAAGTTGTTCTTGTTGGTTGGACCATATATCTTCCTCAAGGTGTTCTTCTGAAATAACCTGGCAGGTTTTTTTTGCTGTGTGTCCAGGTTTCTGATCCATATAGCAGCAATGACTTTATGAGGGTTTCTAATCTTGGTCTTAATTTTCAGGGATTTATTGTGACATACTTGCTTGGAACCCACAAGTATCTGTTGGCTATTATAATTCTTCTTCGGTATTGTGCTTAGATGATATACTCATCTATAGTTGATTTCTGTCGTATACTGGCCGGTTTCCTCCGTTTACGCGCATTTAGTTGGTTCTTGTTTCGTTTATTGCTAAATCCATGTTCTTAACTGTTGTTGTTCTTCCAACCATTCATTCAATGGAGCTGCAGCCCAAAAGCGGATTTTGGCCTCCTCTATGTTTCGCCTCCAGTTAACCTTGTCTTCCACCGCCTTTCCCCTTGGTATTCCCAATCTGGATCTAGTGTTTCATTGAATTTTAACTGACCATCTCGCCCCTGGTCTTCCCACTGGTCTTTTTTATCTTCCTGTTTGTGGTTGAAGATTTTCTTGACTATTGTCTACTCTTTCATCTCTTGTAGATCCCATTGCTATTCTTATGGTTATTGTAATGGAAATGAAAAATAGGCAGCTATAGAATAACAGAGGCGATTTCCTAATAGCAGAGTACCAAATCGGCGTGTATTTGGCAGAGTTCACCGGTTTCTATTTTTTAAAGCTACAGCTGGAAAAGAACAAGATAACGTTGATACAGAGCAAATAATATTGGAGATGGCTGAGCGAAGTTCATTCCTTAGCGTACCATATCATGTCCAACAAGTGAAGTCTCTGTTATCAACGGATTTAGATTTGCGGATACAGTTATGTGTTGACTCATTGAACATCAGTATTTTATTCACTGATGAGACTGCCTTCAGTAGAGATGGTATTAATAATACCTGAAATTCGCATAGCTGGTTAATTGAAAACGACCACAAATTCAAAGAAAAAGACATTTCTAGAATCGGGTTTCGGAAAACATTTGTTGTAAAATAATTAACGACCAACTTATACCTTCTGTTACCGAAAGGCGATATTTATATCCGCTTTTTACAAGAACAACTGTCTGTTTTGATGGAGAACGTTCCGCTTCGAAACACAGTTCAGGTGAGGTTATGCAGGACGGCGCACAGATTCGCTTTGAGAGACAAGTACCTGCATTTTTCAATAATTTTTATCATGGCCATTGGATAGGAAGAGGATGTGCAATTCCTGGCCTCCAAGGTCTTCTGACTTAACACCCTTGACTACTTTCTTTAGGGGCGTATGAAGACAACAGTTTATGCAGAAAAATCTGATAATAGGGATGAAGTTGTGAACGTAACCGACGCTGCAGCACAAATAAGAAATTGTCCTGACATTGTGGAGCTAACTGTGGGATTAATTCTATGTAGGGTCAGACTTTGTATTGAAACTGTAGGAGATAAATTTGAACAGAATTAGTCTATACATTTTTAGATAAACAAGTTAAATATTTTTTACATTTCAGCTTCTTCTTTAGCAGCTTTCAATGGTTGTAGCTATGATAGGAAGCATTTTTGGGCATATGTTCCGTAAACAATTTTGATTTTAAATGACTTTGATGACACGCCCTTAAGCTATAGATTTCGAGTCATGGGACACCCTGTTTATTACAACTTACAAGTGCTATTTTGTTTTCAACTTTATAGGCATTATGAATGTAAGTGTATGTGGATATTATTTCAGTAAACACAAATACATACACAAATACAAATGCGCTATAACTTCTAAGGGTTATATTAATAGTGAAGGCAGAATTTGTTTTAATTTTTGAAACATTTTTACTGTAAGGTCACATACTCAATGTTCATACATTGAACATTGAGTATGCGAAAGAAACTGTACTATAGTAATGTATAATTTGGATAGCAAACCGATCATATAACAGTCGTTGTTATCTATATCTATGATATTAAACTATTTGTTTTAAGATATTGAAGTATTGTTCGTTTTGTTTTGCTTTCATAGTTGAGAAATGTTAAAATATTCTATGAAACTTATGTGTGATACGATGTGTTCTGGTTTCTTGAGGTATTTCTTTTTTTTTCTAAACTGTATACAGGGTGAGTCTGCAAATCCACAAAATGTATTTAAATATTTTTGCCGGTGTCTGTACATAGTCTCCCCATTACAAGCTGTTCAAAAATTATTTTTCTAATATTTCAAATAACCGAGATACCAAGTCTTAGCAAACTCACCCCATACATACAAAACACCTCAGATTAAATGTGTGTTTCAGTATAATATAAATTTTCATTGCAGTCATTTCAATAAATTTAAAATTGTTGTGAGGGATTTCAAAATCCCCTATTAGGACAGACCTTGTATGAAGTAATAACATGTTTACTAAATCTAAAGTGAAGAATATTTACTACATATAAATTCATTCAGTGTATAAATTAATTAAAACTGTTTTGGTAGCAAAAATGTTTCCATGTAACAATATACAGGATGGTTCAGCGAAAACGAAATAGGCGTGTTGTGTGACACTAAACCTCAATTCTTCGAAAAACGCCTGAACACATCAAATTAATTTGCCAGGAGGATATGTAATATAGCTATTTCCATTCACCTATCTTCAATTCAATATTAGGGTAACTTGCACCCTAAAAATTATAAATGGCAAGGGTTATCAGAAGACATGCTAATTGAAAGCTCGATAAATTTGCTTTACAGTAGAGTTTCTATTTTTGAATACCGAGCATGCAGTTGAAAATTAGGTAGTAACTGTTTGAAATAAGCATCACCAGCGTCCATAGAGTAATACAAGTTCTGTTCAAAATGTCATCGCACATTCTGATGTATTTGTGGAGTGATTAGACGCATTCGTTGATTGTACGTTGTAAATCTTTTTAAGTCTGGTTGGGTTGCGAAAATTTACTTTTTAAATGACCCCACAAAAAGAAATGCTGTGGAGATTAATCTGGCGACCTTGCGGGCCATTCAGTGGTGCCTCTTCTTCCCATCCGTTAACCCGGAAACCTTCGATCTGTCGAACAATCAGTGCATAATGGGAAGGAACTCCGTCCTATTGGAATTTCAAATTATCTTCGAGGTAATGATCACCATCTACAATATCAGTTAAAATAGGATCAATGTTGGCTTGTAACAATTCTGGCAAGTCAAACTGCCAGGTAAGAAAAAAGGACCAACGAGACGATCACCAAAAATGCCAGTCCAAACATTTAACTTTTCGGGGCGTTGAGTACGTGTTCGTAAAATATCCTCGGACTAGAATTTGAACAATAGTGACAATTATGGCGATTGACTGTACCATTTACGAAAAAAGTGCATTCGTCAGAAAAACAATGTCAAGAAGAAAATTAGGAGTATTTATCGCCGTTCGCGCCGTTCTTAAAAAATTGCAAAAGGCGAGCAAATGAATCTTGTAGCATAAAACTTGTTATGTTTTAAAATTCGTTGAATACTGGTTTGATTAAAACCCGATACAATAACCATTTGCCTTGTACTCAACGTAGGAGCTACAACAACGTGGTCCAGAACCTGTTACGCGCTAAACGAGCTTTTTCGTCGATCCGCAACAGGCAAGATGGAAGTGTCTTCGGCTTAGCTGAGAGAAGTAGGGGTGGTTCACGAAAAACGCTTAAGGGAAGGGAAGGGTAGTTGTGTACCGAGTAGGTCAAAATTAGTGGGCGCCACCTTCCAAATCACAGCTGATTGCAGGTTTTCGTGGAAGGCCGAGAAGCTAGCAGCTTACGGGAATCGAACTCACCTTTATTTTGCCTCCTCCTGCATATAAAGCTTACAAATTTCATCTGCAATACAATACACACAAATAAAAGACACGGTGAATTTTAAGACAAATATAGCTCTATTGTTAGAAATTGGTGACACATAATACAAAAAAAATATAATCAAAAAGGTACTAACTACAGTCGACCAATAGGGAAGTTTGGGGCGTTCGAACCAAAGAGTTCGCCGCCAGTGGCTTGCGATATTTACTTTACTAAACCACAGATTTACGCAGCCAGTGACGTTCGAATTTACAAAAATTACAATTTACAATTACACTTTACAATTAACAAATAACGGCAACTGGCGACTGAAGGTCGCTTTGCGTTACATCAAGAAAAGGGGTTCAGCACAGTAAACCAATAAAATGAAACTCCGAACAAATTTGCACAATAACACAGTAACAATTTGGGGTGTTCTTAGGTCCTGAGGAGACAGGCAAAAATCGCAGGCACGCCCCTGAAGACTGGATCACGATGTATACAACGTTTCCGGCCAAGTCTTTCTTCGGAAAATTCAGGAACGAAATATTCGCGACACATACTCCCAACGCGTTTGTCACAGCAGCAACACATTCAGAGGGTTACAGGAAGGAAGCAACCGGGTCGAAAGGAGATGTTAAGCCGACTGGCGAAAAAACGAACGTAAATTTCCAGCAGCTGGAATATTTCACCATATGACGAAATATGTTGCAAGAACAATTAACACGTGGAACTTCCTCAAGGGCAGGAAATTCCCAGCAAACAAAGGATTCTAAGAACTGTTTTCGGTCGGCATAAACAGACTAAACATACATATCAAGCTTTCCCTTTCGGAAGTCTCGAAGTGGCCTCCCATAATTTAATCTTTTAAAATAATAAAATAGTAATCGACTACGGAGGGGCAATTAAAATAAGACTTTAACTCATATGAAGCGGCAAAACTAAACGAACATAACAAACCGCGACTTCTAGCACTAACTCCAAGACATTTGCGGTTCACATGCATGCTGGTTATATAATTTGGCATTTCTACTGGCACATTAATTATTTCCGAAGAAAAACGCAATTATTTCAACTCTTTCTAAAATCGAATAAAGCACCTTAAATGTTCAAAGAAAACAATGACAACTATAAAATACAGCGTAACGCTGATGTAGAAAAACATTCAAATGTTTACGCCAATGTATGGTGAACCAATGCCGTCTAATCATTTCATAAATGCTCCAGAACATTTACTACCATAAAACTTTGGACTGTATTTCTGCGGGAACTAATGCTCGGAATCCAAAAATAAAAACACTATTGTAAAGAAAATTCGGCCAGCTTTCAAATGGTATGTCTTTTGATACCACTTGCCTTTTAAAGTGTTTAGGATGAAAGTCACCCCAATTTTGGGGTTGAAAATAGGTGAACGGAAATAGCCGTATTACATGTCCTCCTGAAAAATTAATTTGACGTGTTCGGGCGTTTTTCGAAGAATTGAGCTGTAGTGTCACAAAACCTTTTTCGTTTTCGGTGGACCACCCTGTATATTCATGCAGTGCAAAATAATCTTACTAGAAGAAGTACATTTTAATTTTACTAAATGTGTAGATTACAAACATAGTGTGTTTGTACATTCCGCACTGCCAGTTTAAAATAAGGCTGTGCACAAATAATTTGTATGATTTTATAACACATTTTTTAAAAATAAAGATTCACTTAAACCAGTCTATTCGTTTTATTTAAAGTAATTAAGTGTACGAAGAATTTTTTTTCTTAGTACCTACCTAGATATTTATTTGCAATCTGCTGCATTTGCAATAAGCAAATCAGATAACTATACTAGAAAATACATTGCAGTGGAAATTACAGGGGAGGTAACGCCCTTTGACGTTCCTCAAGATGAACTTACTTATACAACAGATTTATAACTAATAGTAGGCATGTTAGAACTGTCTAAAAACGATCAGGAAGATGTGACAGTTTGAATCGCTTAAGTCTGCGCACTGTTTACTTTCATCAGTCAGTTCTGGCACTAGTGGGTTAGGATGAGTTCTAATCGCAAGAGGTAATTTTCTCTAAACTTAGTAATTTCTTCTTTCACTGTCTTCATTTTCAGGTCTTTTCGTATTTCTGTGTTGGGTACGTAGTAGGGCGCATTGGTGATCATGCGTAGAGTCTTTAATTGGAAGCGTTCCAGAATTTCAATATTGGAGTGTGATGCAGTACCCCACAACTGAATGCCGCAGCTCCAGATTGGTTTCAATACACTTTTGTGGACTAATAATTTGTTGATCAGAGAGAGTTTTGAGTTGCGGCCTAACAGCCAGTAGTAGCTCTTGAGTTTAAGATTCAGGTGTTCTCTCTTGGTGCAAATGTGCGTTCTCCAAGTCAAGCCTTTGTCAAGATGCATAGCAAGGTATTTCACACAATCTGTACGGGGTAGAACTCGGCCATCCATGATCATATCAGGGACGATGCCTCTACGTTTGGTGAACGTGATTTGTAATGACTTTTGAGTATTGATTTTGAATCGCCATTTTTGGAACCAGTCGGTTACTGCATCTAGATTTTACTGTAGATTACTTGCGGTTGTAAGAGGGTCAGTATGAGTGAAGAGAAGTGTTGTGTCATCAGCATACGTTGCGATCAAAGTATTTGCATTCGTTGGAAGATCAGCTGTGTATAAAACTTACAGGACCGGACCCAGGACACTTTCTTGTGGAATATCTGATGTGATGGGGTAGAAAGTTGATACAGCTTCTCCGAATTTCGCTTGGAAGTGTTTTTCTTCAAAGTATAATTTTATGATTAGATAGTAAGTGTAGGGTAACACCAGCTTAAGCTTGAAGAGGAGACCTTATCGAAGGCCTGGCTGATGTCTAGAAAGACGGCCGCACAGTAGTTTTTGCTTTCGAACGCATAGTTAATGTGTTCTACTACCCTATGTACCTGTTGTATGGTGGAATGGTGACTCCTGAAGCCAAACTGGTGATCAGGTATTAGGTTTTCATCTTCAGGAATAGGGGTAAGCTTAGTCAGGAATAATCTTTCAAACAGTTTGGAGAACAGCGGTAGCAGGCTAATAGGTCTGTATGATATGGGCTCGTTGATAGGCTTTCCGGGCTTGGGGATAAGTATAATTTGCGCAATTTTCCATTGTATCTGGAAATATTCGTAAAATGCTGTTGAAAAGCGTAAGTATACAAGTAGCTTTAGGAAGCAGTTCCATCAGTATACGTCCGGTGATTAATTCGTATCCAGGGGATTTTTTGCAGTTGGTCTTTCTGTCAAACATTGTTTGAACTCCAGTGAAAGGTTTGATGGGAAATGTAAGTTGATATGGGGCCTGAAGGAAGTTGTCCACTTCTCCATCTGTGTGTGGGTCATTAGTAGGTAGAGGTTGAAACACTTCTTGAAGGTGGGCTGCAAAAGTATCTGCTTTATTTTTGTCAGTACAAGCCCATGTTCCGTCTGAGTTACGAATTAGATGTATATGATATTTCGGTCTATTAAGTCTGCCTGTGGTCTTCCAAAGGGAGTAATCAGTATCATCTGTTGCAGTTAATCCTTCTAGGTATTCATTGAGGTATTCGTTTTTTGCTTGCTTATGTGAAGAATGTGTGAACTGAATTTGAAGGCTACATTAATTAGATTTTTACATATCTGATTTGATTTAAGGGTTTTTTAAGTGTTGATAATATATCTGGTCTATTCAGTTAGCTACTATCTGTCACCTGGCGTTAAGTAGTTTATTTACTATTCTCTGTCTTAATAGTAACAATGAAACCTACAGTGGTAATTTATATTACTCTCTTGTTCCAGTTAACAGGCAAGTTCTTATTTATAATATTTATTGTTTTAATACAATATTGTTAATTTTTGTCATTAAGAATTAATTGTATTTAGTTACAAAATTTTCTTCCTATATTAGGAAGTTAAAAAATAAATATATTTCATACGTAGGTACATCATAAACATTACATATTAGATTCAAATAAAATTGTCATTGAATTTGTTTCATTTTATTAGCAATTCATATATGTTTTGTTGTTTTGTTCATTGGGTTTCACAGTAATTATCATATTGCTTCATCATATAAAAATTAATAAACATATTATGCTTACATTATTATTGCAAAATATAGTATTCTTAATATCCTATAGCTTACTGTTAATAATATTTTCTTCTCTGCCGGAAAAAACTGTGGCGGTTCTATGAAATTATATGTGTATATTAGCTTATCAAAAAGTAGATAAGATTGTAGAAGTAGGAACGTATATGTAAAACTTTGATCAATATATTTGAGAAAGCCTTAATCAATAGCTTTAACAAAAAATCGGGATGAAAAACCCTGTAATTCTCATAAAAGCGGAGCAAGAAATGCAAATGATCATTTCGACCGCTAAGCATTCATCTTCAGTGCTGTTAGATTGCACGATGGAGCAAAGCAACGACGTGACCTAAAGAATAGGCGATTTGAAATCACAAATCATTCAATAGGTTTAACTCTTCCATATTTTCATTGCAAAATAAAGTATGACCAAAATAAATCATAATTTTCATTTAATCGCGGATTAGCAATGCTTTAATGACTATGTGCAGGTGTTCTAGCTTATGTTTTATCTTATCTGTCCATATTGTTAATGATACTATTGTGATCTACTTTTCTAATACATAGATGTTAATTTAATATTTTTTCTAGATATTGTTTCAGCTGGATTTCTCGAATGCTCAGAAAATTCAGATTGCAAAGTAGATAACTCTGTTTGTACAGAAAATCTTTGCTATTGTCCTGTGGGTCAAGTCTTTAACTCGGATGGAACAAAATGTCTTCCACGTAAAAATGATTTTTTTAACCTATCTGTCATCCATTTTTAAATTTTAAAAATCGTCATACATACATAACTGTTGCAGTTTCATAAATATGTTATAATTTTGTGTCATCCATTGAGAGCGTGCCGACAAATACAATCATTATCATCGTTTGTAAGTTTTATTCGAAAATAATAATCGTTATTTTACTGATTAATCTTTAACATAATACGAATTTCTTAAGAGTTACATATTTACGAGGGCAGTTCATTAAGTCCATGATAAATATAATATCTCAATCGCAATTTTCAGACATCTGTCAGATAGTTCAGTTTCTACAACATTCAAAAGCAGACAACCTCGTGAATTTTCAAAAAAATTGAAAAAGGTGAATTTCGTATGTTGATAAAACATTATTATGGCGAGGAAAAAATAATACGCAAACCCAAAAATCCCTTAACAAACATTATGGGGACTCTTCACCATCGTTTGGAATGATTCAGAAGAGGTTTGCTGAATTGCATTGTGGTCGTACCAGTACTAATGATGCAGAACGTTCGGGGCGTCCAAGAGGTCACCACACCAGAAATGGTCGATCAAATCAATGGCATGATATTGGATGATCGGAGAGTTAAAGTGCGTGAGATTGTTGAGGTTGTTGGCATTTCAATCGGGCAAATACATAACATCTTGGTGAAATATTTGGACATGAAAAAGCTATCCATGCGTTGGCTGCCGCATTTGCTTACAATTGATTACAAACGTAATCAAATGACAACTTCAAAGGAATGTTGTTTAATCGTAATCGTGCCGAGTTTTTGCATCGATAGGTAACTGTGGATGAAACATGGGTCCATCACCATACACCCGAGACCAAGGAACAGTCGAAACAGCGGATTTGTCACGCTGAACCGGCTCCAAGGCGGTTTTATCGGCCAACAAAGTTACGGCGACAGTTTTTTGGGATGTACGCGGTGTAATCCACATCGAATACCTTGAAAAGGGGAAAACGATAAACGGAAAGTATTATGCAGACTTATTGGATCGATTTCACGACAATTTACGGAAAAAACGACGATGTTTGGCGAAGAAAAAAGTTCTTTTCCAACAAGACAATGCTCGTGTGCATACGTGTGTAGTCGCCATGGCTAAATTCCATGAGTTAGGATAAGAATTGTTTCCGCATCCACCATATTCGCCAGATTTGGCCCTCAACGATTATTTTCTATTTCCGAATATGAAAAAATGGCTTGGCAGAAAAAGATTTGGCTCAAGAGATGAGGTGATAGCTGCAACAAACGCATATTTTGAAGAGTTGCCAAAATCATATTTTTGGAAGGAATCGGCAGATTGGAAAACCGTTGGACTAAGTGTATCGAGCTGAACGATAACTATGCTGAAAAATAAAATGAGTTTTGGTCAAAAAACAATTGCCTTCTTTCATTTATTATGGACTTAATGAACTCCCTCGTAAAATGAATAAAAATTTCATTTATAGAATTCTGGAGTAGATACAAATTAGTTATTGGATATATACAATGATGTGAAAAAGTTATGCATTACTTGAAGAATTGGGGAAATTGGTATTAAAATGATATGTATTTTTTTAGCCAATCAATGCCCATACACAAATATTCAAACGCAATAATACAGTAAACCTACCAGATCAAATGATTTACTTCTTAAGGAAAACAACTTTTCTTTATCGACTAGCTCTTGTTCTTGATGATTAATATGCATTTATTTGTTCTTCCCTGAAGATGCAGTGAAACCAGACATTGATAAAGGCTTCGATGGAATCCATTTTTTGTCGTTTTTTTAAATGATGTTAGCCATCCCTTGCCCCACGTTTTCGATGAGGTTAAGGTCTGCGGATTGTACTGGCCAATCCTTTCTATCGATTTTATTGGTCGACATCCAAGATTGAACCACTTTTGTTCTATGGAAAGGTGTATTGTCATCTTGAAAAATAAACTTTTCTTCTCCAACAAATCTCTACCACTTAGTCAACATCTTATGCTGCAATTCTTCAATTAATTTTGTCGCATTCATAATCCCAGACACAACTAAAGTTGACCAACTCCTTCACCAGACATGCAGCCCCATACGCATTTTGGTGAAAATTCTTCCCCGGGAAACGTTCTGACATACATATTACCAGCATGATTATTTCTATTAAAGGTGGATTGATAAATGAATAACACCTTTTGCCACTGTGTCCAGTGATGATGTTCTTTGCTGAGCCTCTGCTTCTCGGAAATCAGTGGTTTCTTGGGAGCTCTACATCCTTGGGATTCCAAAATTAAAAAGTCTTCTACTTATAGTAGTTGTACACAGATTTAGCTTCTGACCATAATTTGCTCAATTATGTAGAATTGAGGCTCCTGTCAGCCAGACTGATTCTTCTAAATACAGCATCACCACTAGCAGAGGTGATTTTTGGTCGACTACTTCGGAGTTATTTTAAAATTTTTCCAATTTCGGCAGACTTCCTAATTACATAAGCGACCGTTGATTGATTACACTGCAATTTATTAATAAACTACATTTTCCATACCATTTTGCGTCGATAATTTAATTTGTATCTTCGACGAGAAGATGACGCAATTTTGATGACCCTAAGGGTAAATCTCAAATAACTGTAATACATTCAGTGCAGACTATATATAGCTACAGTACAAGAGGCATATTAATTTCTAACCACTTCATTATTTTTTTTGAATAATAGGTAACTGATTAATGGATTTAGGCAACATTGTCTATTTCAATTTTTCTGTAGAATTCCAGATTAACTAATGACATAGTAATGATATATGCATATACATTAAGTTTTATATAGCTGCTAGCCGTCTTCCCACTCCTAAACGCCATCTGCCTCTGTCGAACACTTCATCTTCCTCCAATTACCGGTCTCTCATTATAGTTCTTATAACCTCATTACAGGATCTTCTGGGTCTTCCTTGTTTCCTTTTGCCTGGTGGTTTTCAAGTGAATAATTTTCGGAGCCATCTACGGTCTTCCACGCACATCCGGTGTCTAAACTGCTTTAATCTTTTTGTTTCTATCCTTGGAAGAAATGGATACCGGAATCATCAGCGACAAACCCGACACCCGGATAGGGTAACAGGGAATGGGAAAGAAGAAGAAGTTTCTATCCTTTCAACTACTTATTCTTGCGTTGCATCCTTTCCCTTCTCTCGTCATTTGTAATACGTTCCAATCGAGACACTCGCACTTCTTCGTAAGTAGTCCATATCTCTTACAATGAGTTATTTCGGCATTCATTGTCCACACTTCGCATCCATGACACATCACTGATTCCACCGTAGTTCTTACAATGGGTGTTCTTACATTTCTGGGAAATATGATTACTCCACCAAACTGCGTTTAGACAACTCTCTTCGATTTTGCACTTCATTTCTGCTGTACCTAGTCCATGTTTTGTGATAACTGTGCCTAAATACTTGAATTTCTTCACTCGATTTATGTTTACATCCTCTGCTATAAGTATTTGAAATTGTGCTTCGGAATTGACGGCAAGGTATTCAATTTTATTTATATTCATTTTTAGTCCCCATTCTTCGTATGAATGATACAGTTTGCGTAGCATACATTCGAGGTCGAAAGCGTTCTGTGCAATTATGACCTTATCATTAAGGGTAGACATACAGCTGTCTCCAATAGTCCTTGACATCTTCGTTTCCATCCCCTAAGGACACTTTCTAAGTATATATTAAATAGTATACGGGACAGACTGCATCTTTATCTCAATCCTTTTGTTGCGAGGATGGGTTTTGATATGGTTTTCCCTAATTTTATGTAAGCTTCATTATTTAGATACAGTTCTTTTGTAATAGATATTATCGATGCGTCTACCCCGACCTTATTTAATGCTTCCCATAGTTTTGCTTCTTGGCATCGGATCGTAGGCATTTTCTAGGTTAATGAAAGCTAGGGACCGCGGTGGTCGAGTGCGTGAACGCACCGACCATCGAGGTCACACTGAATTGCGCTCTTTCCGGCGTGGTTTCGAATCCCCGCTGGGGCGACCGCAATTCAGTTAGTTAAGTTTAGGGTGCATGCTGCATGAATGGTTAGTGTGTAAGGGACGCCCGCACCCCCCTGAAGTAATGCGAAAGCGGTT
>JABXWE010022086.1:0-24327 GCA_014611495.1 Limonius californicus | reverse complement strand
ACATCGTATTTGAATTATGTGTGATTAAACAATTCATTTTATACAGGGTAGCTTAAATAAGCTTTATTAGAATTAGCAATACGTTCAGATATCTCACTCAGAGCATGTAGTATCACAGCAATATATACAGGGTGTCTCAACTAAAACAGCCCGCCCTGAATAATTTTAAGTTTGAAGAGGGACATCTTTCACCATGTAAGTGATCTACACTACTTCATTTCCCAAGCTTCCACCACCAAGAACTTCAAAATTTTTAATGACAAGGATTATCGAGTGATACTGAATTTGACAGGTTTTTCTGCTCTTTGTACAATCTATAAATTGTTTGAAATTCTATCGAATCATTTTTAAGAAATGTTATTTTTAAATTTTGGTTGAGCATGGGAGACGTTAAATTAAGAACTTTCAAGTAAGTGTGCAGGCGATTTTATTGAATTTTCAAAGTGGTCTACTATTCCACTATTCTTCCTACAAAAACATTAAAGCATATAACACAGCAACAGAAGAAAATAATACAAAGCCTGTAGATATAGAATAGAGGTTATTTTACTTTGATGACAGATTCGTTTCGACTAGGCCTGATGAGAATGGTGGTAATTGTGATCATATATTTATTAATTATTGTGAATAGTTATCTATTTTTGATTAGGAAAGCTATTTTTAATGCCTGATGGTTAAAAAGGTTACCTCGTACGACGCTTGTGTAAAAATCGCTTTATGATTAGCAGTAACTTCAGATGAAAAATTACTTTGAAACGACCCAGTCAATCATTCCTGATCAAGCTATATTTTTCCTCGCGTCGAATTTTTCAACACAGATAAAGGGACAATTCTAATATTCCCAGAAAAAATTCAAACATTTGAAGAGCAAACTTAAGCTTGTGTAACAATATTAATATATTGTAACGGAACATAAATTTCATTGCATAGCTTTATCCTCGTTGGGTGTCCTTTAAACAAGAGCGGGCATCCTTATTAATTATTTACATATGTAGTACCAAATTTTTACAGGTTCGCGGGGTTAAAACAATAAATAAATCAGTCTGTTTCACGTTTCCGTTTACACGGCCGTTAAAAATGAAATGGGTTAGGGGTAGCATTTTAATCCCGGTTTAATGCGAGAATCTGCGCCGCACCGAGCTGCTGTCGGTCTGCAATTAAAACAAATTGCACCCTCGCATATGTCGGTTGCCGCCAAATGTGGATCTCCTGGTTAACATCTTTTTTCTTAATGACAGATACAAGGGAAAACTGGGCCGTTTCTCCGAACAGCATCACCCCAAATGTCGTTATACGGGTCAATCTAAACTTGACAGGACGTTTTAACCGATAGCAGATCAATCCCACTCCTGATTTGTCCAATAGAGCATTTAGCCGCCGAAAAAATTTATTGCCCTAAAACGTGCACTCGGAAAGATTGTAAAATTATCGTTCTGTTTAACGCTTTTGCGTTAAAAACGGGCGCGATAAAAATCCTAAACATATATTTACTTTCAGCATATTTAAAGCTCGGCGACATAAAATCCTAGGCCAGTTGTACGATTTGGTTTGAATGGCGGCCAAGCGCGGATTGCATATCATTGTCCAGTCAGCAAATCTCAATCTGTAAGGCTTTTCCGGATTCTCAGCGGCAGCCCTAAATCTCTGCATGTCACAATTCAAACCGAAAGAGGATTGAGGCATTTGAAAAATCAATTTGTGCCGCCAATTGTGTAAGTTGTTTCATCTTGATGTGAGGAACGCTATGATTTTGCATAGTCTCAAAATTAATAATGGCTGTGATGCACTTCTGTAAATGATTGATGCAGTGGAATTGTTTCTAAACATAATTAACAAAGTATTTACATTAGCCGACGAACTCTTAGGTTTTATGAAAATTAGGTCTTGCGTTGATGTTATCTTCGTAGTACAAAAAATAGTTGAGAAATTAAATAATGGTGAACTTAGAGAAAGCTTTTGATATCATTTAGGATCATATCATATCAAAATAGAAGTAACACATTCGTAGTAGTAGTAGTAGAACAGACATTATCGAACTGGTTAAGAACGTTTATGACGATAATATGTCAGTGATTAAAGCAAACAGATAATATTTAAGCCATTTAGATGTTAAGCCGGGGATAGGACAGGAGGACTCCTTAAGTCAACTATTATTTCTTATCACTAGAGAACGGATTTTATGCAAATTGCATACAATGCAATTTTTGCATATATTGCGAAACAATCGATAATGTGGACAAATCACGGTATTTAGAGTTAATTAACACTAATTAATTAATGCATTTTTTGCATATTTAGGCAAAGTCTGCATATTTAGACGTTGTATTCATATTTATGCATAAATTTTATATTTTGCATAAATTTTATATTTTTATTTTTTTTAGATCGGTTGCCAATTTTATGTAACAGTGGTTTTTTATAATATCATAGCTTGTTTTGCATTTTGTATGCGTAAGGTCGCAGATAGTTTACTCTAAACGTAATTAATTTTCTCAGAAGTTGGGTAAACACTAGGTTCTGCAGTTAGCCCTTGTTTATTGTAGATAGATCTTGTATATTGTTATATTTCTTTGAACGTTTAAATCCCTTTTAACACTTCATTCTTTCTAAAGTACTTGTGCTTGCTATTAGTAATTTGCTGCTACTGTAGTTTAAGGCTTTGGCTAGAATGTTTCAACTATTTTATGATGCATTTCTGGTGAAGTTCATTGTATTTGTATAAATCTTTACCTTTAATATTTGAAATGTAGTTCGCAGAGTAGCTTGGGATATTCATACTTTTAAGACATGTCATTCAAAATACCCTACCACATCTAAGCCCTTGTTATGAATAGCTATTTTAAATTACATGCTTTACTCTTTCAATACGGGATTACGGGAAATTCCGAATTATTTACAATCTTTAGTGTCTTTAAAGTAGCAAATCCCTACTCCCTCCTGGGTTAAATTTGAATCTTACCTTGCACATTAGACGAATTTTTTAATTTAGTCAGAAATTAAATTTAGATCCTAATATAATTTCAAAATTTGCAAATGCCCCATGCACGTCGGTAGATGTTGAACGATCGTTTTTAATTTACAAATACATGTTTACCGATAGAAGACATAAATTTATTCCTGAAAATTTTGAAAAACTTTTACTAGAGAGCCTTTGAGGTGTAAAGTATACGTTCGCAAACACATAATTGACCAAGTGTCTACCTTTAATTACCTTGGGAAACTATATCAAGTCACGCAATTTTTAACGAACAAGTAAAAACGCAAGGCATAACAGCAGCCAAAGAGTCAGAAAGGTTGAATGATAAAGTATTGTGTAATAATTACTTACATACCGATATTCAGAGCAACGTACATAAAAGTGTAGTACAGCCTTTTCTAACAAACGCAATTGAAATACATAAGCAACTAAGCAAATCAAAATCATGGAAACACCTGAAAGGAAAAGCCTAAGAAAAATAGTGAGTAGAACATATGAAATGAAGAGACCAGAAATCAATGTCAGTTGCAGCCGATAAATGAGTGGATAAAAGTGAGGATACAGACGAGGAACGATCATATATCTAGAATAGAAGAAATCCGAGTTGTACGGATAGTTAGGAATAAATCGCCAGTAGGAAAAGGGAACGCGGTCGATGAGCAAGAAGATGGAGGGAATATATTTAATACAAAAGACTATTGTTAGCCTAATCAGGAGACAGAAGAAAAAGTAATTGAAGCAATTAACTAAACCACAGGTGATTATTTGCTTGTTCTGCTTATGTTGAGTTATGATGGATGAGTTTTTCTCTAAACTTATTTTCAAGATCTATGTATAGTTCATTATAAAGTAGATCTGCTGCAATGTAAGCCTCAAACAATTTAAATTAAATAGATGTGTAAATTATCATAGAGTTCAAATAGTTTTGTTTAGTGTTTGTCGATTAGGTGGTTGCGCAAGAGTTAGAGCTCGGTTTTATAATAATATTTGGTTCGTTGTATACTCTAACTATTTGAATTTTACCTATCTGGGGTAATTTCAACTACAGTAGCGATTTTTAACGTGTCACACATCGCAGTGGCACGGGACCTACGGCTTTACTTCTTATCCGCTTATCCGACAGAAGGCGCATTTTCAAATTTTTTCCCGCCAGAAAAATCTCATTGACCTTTAACGGGGTTAGAACCCACGTCTCTTGGATATACATATACACAAGTGTGCCAAACACTGGACCACCGACGCTGGATTTACTTACTGTACCCTGTTTCTGAATTACTGATTATTTTAATACACACACTGTCACTGACTAACACTTTTGTTTGATTGGTATGCGGAATGTGCTTACTATTCAGTAGAGATACGTGCTTAGAACAAAACAAACATATGGTTAAATGAAATGTAAGTACTTACATAGGCCTTGCAGTTTATAACATTTATTGCAATTTTTCCATAGCTATCAAGGTACAGTTGGTATAGCATTTTTGGGAAACAGGTAACACACCTCACAAGTCACCTGGTTAACGATCCACGCAATCCGTAATATAAAATAAGATGTCGGTGTCGAGGATTGGTGATATCTTCTATCTCGTTCACTCTGCTCTATTCTAGGTGAAGTACTTGAAGTCTTCCATCTCAAGCCGTTTCCTTCAGCTGATTCTATGATTTCTTTCTTCAATGTTTTTCTTGAATTCCGTTGGGTTTGTTTCCTATTGATCTTGCCCCGTACACTTTTTTGCTGTTTGTTGGTATCGAGGTTTGGTTATATCTCTTATCTTCTCCACTCTGCTCAATTCTTGGTGTAGTACCTGAAGTCTTCCATCTCAAGCCGTTTCCTTCAGCTGATTCTATGATTTCTTTCTTCAATGTTTTTCTTGAATTCCGTTGGGTTTGTTTCCTATTGAGTTTACCCCGTATACTTTTTTGCTCTGCTCAATTCTTGGTGTAGTACCTGAAGTCTTCCATCTCAAGCCGTTTCCTTCAGCTGATTCCATGATTTCTTTCTTCAATGTTTTTCTTGAATTCCGTGGGGTTTGTTTCCTATTGATTTTACCCCGTACACTTTTTTGCTCTGCTCAATTCTTGGTGTAGTACCTGAAGTCTTCCATCTCAAACCGTGTCCTTCTGCTGATTCTCTGATTTGTTTGATTAATGTTTTCCTTGACTTCCTGTGAGTGTCTTTCCTTATGATTTTGTCACTTACGCTTTTTTTTTTTGTGTTTTCTACTTCCAGACTTTCTACATGTCTAATTCCACATTTAATGGTTCATTTGTAGCTCATTTTGCAGAGGTCTCACTTTCAGGTTGGTTTGAAAAGTTTCGTTTTTTATCACATCCCGTATGGTGTTTCCTCGCAGTTTTCTCAAATATCGTATTTCCATACTTTGTAATTTACTTTTGTGTCTCCCTGTCGGTGTTAAGATCTCACAGGCATATGCCAGTGTTGGTACAAAAATGCTTTGTAGGCTGCAATTTTTGTTCCTTCTGCTATCTTCCGTTTAGGGATAAACTTATTTTTAATAATACTAAACAGTCTTCAGCTTTGTTTATTTTTTTATTTCCATTTCCAGTGTCGTCACTGTGCCTAAGAGACTCCTTAACTATTTTAACTTTTTAACTTGTTCTGCGAGGTGTGTTCAATTGAAATCCATCTTTACTTTCTAAAAAATTTAATTACAAATGATTACACAGTTGATAATCACAGTTAAAGCACCTATCCCATTGTTTTATTAACCGACGTATACCCTGCTCATAGAATTCTTGTGGCTGCTGATTGAAGAATTCTTCCACAGCTATCTGTACTTTTGCGTAAGACTCAAAATGCCGACATTTTAAGGCCTTTTTCAGCGGTCCAAAAATATGGAAATCGCAAGGCGATAGATACGGGCTATAGGGTGGATGCTGTAAAGCCCTCCATTTCTTTCGTTGAAGATTTTCTTTTACCACATTAGCAACATGAGGCCTAGCATTGTCGTGCAGCAAAATGACCCCACGCGTAAGTTTTCCTGGACGTTTCCGGCTTATTGCTTCATGAAGCTTGTTCAAAGTGTCATTGTACAGATGTGCATAGACATTTATTCCAGGTTCCTTAACTCTAACAACAAGGGTCCTTCATGGTCGAAAAAGAAAAGTTAAGATCACCTTGCCTGCAGAAGGTTATGCTTTAAACTTCTTCGGTGGTGGTGAACTTGAATGCTTCCACTGCATCGACGATAATTTACTGGATTGCTCGTAGTAATAGCACCAAGTTTCGTCGCCAGCAACTATTGACAGAAGAAAGTTATCACCATTTTGTCTATAGTCTGTGAGGTGTTGCAGAGATAAGCCCATTCGCAAGCATTTTTGTTCATTAGAAAAGAGACGAGCAATCCATTGCGTACAAACTTTGCTGTAACCCAGATTACGAACAATACTATGGACAGATCTTACACTCGCACCAACAATTTATGAAATTTCTCTAACTGAAATTCGACGATTATCTCTAATAACGCCTTTCACACATGCCATATTGTTTTCTGTTAATGCAGTATACCGTGTATCTGGTCTCGCTTCATCCGCAGTTCCCTCTTTTCTATTCTTAAATTTTCGGCACCAATCCATCACAGTGGGGTACGCAATACATGCATTTCCATACATTACTTGCATTCATGTATGAATCTGCAATGACTGCACACCCTCAGCGCATAAAAGGATAACACACTGATCAAATTTGGACGGATTTTCAACAATAAACTCCAATTCAAAATCGAAATTTTAAAAGCCAGAATCAAATTCAAACGCCAGAAACTTATTAATGTGTTGCTTAAAAACACTACTAACATTAACAAACGTCATTTGTTATCAAGGTTAAGTTGATAAAAAATGGGTTTCAGTTGAACAAACCTCGTAGTTATCAGTTATTGATATTAATGTTACGATTCCCTTCTTCCTTATTGTATTAGTTTTAGTTTTATTGGTATTTATTTTCATCTCTGCCTTCTATAAGTCGTGGTTGACCATTTTGATGTAATTTAATAGGCCCTCTTTCGTTGCTCTAATTATAAACACGCCCTAGGCGAATAAAACTCCACCTGTTCCATATTATAGTATTTTAATGTAATTGGTCTGGTTTATAACTTCTTCAATATCGTTTTGGTGTACCTAAATATAAACCTTATTTGGTTGTTCTAATTTAAAATAATTAGGAAATTGTCTCTTCAGCTCTGACTCCGTTCAGGATTTTTAATATGGGCAAATAGAAAACAACAAAAATCATCGATTTGTAAAAACGAAGTGTTTCTAATTTTTTATTAGTTTCACCAACTTTATTTAAAAGTGGCCTTTTTCTATTAAATTTAGTGATAGAGCTGTTAAAAGATATACAAAATTATTTTTGAATAATTCGAATTTCGACGTTATTCAGAGATCGTCACTTCAATAGACTTACACCTTCACCTCTTTAATAGCATTTTTGGCTATTCATCTTTGTTCCATCCCTTCTACATGTAGATACTATCCTAACTGTATTCTTTTTTTTAATTAATTGTATAATAATATAAATAGCCATTGTTAGGACCAATCATTCATTAGTGATACTCCTAGTAGTAGTAGTCCTTCCACGTTGTAGACTTGCAGGTTATAAGGCCAGATACTGTTTAATATTCATAAAGGTGGATGAGTCATGAATAATTGGTTAATGAGATCGTTGTTGTAGCCTGGAAGTTTATTGCAATAGTTTCGGACGAATTTGTTAATTTCGTCAGCTACGAATGGAATGCCGAGATTTGCGTACAAAGTTTGTTTTGGATCATACCATGGTGCGTCCACCAGAGCGTGGAGTGTTTTGGACAGAAAGTGTTGTATTGTTTTAATCCGAGTTCGTTTGGCTCATCCCCAAAGTTGCACTCCGCGTGTCCAGGTTGGTTTTAACATAGATCTGCAGAGCAACAGTTTGTTAGGTAAGGACAGTTTTGATTTTCTTCCACTAAGCCGATAGATTTGGCGGAACTTCATATTCAGTTGCTGACCTTTTATTTGAACATGTTTTGTCCACGTGAGCCGTTGATCTAAATACAATCCCAGATATTTGGTTTCCGTCTTAGCAGGTATTGGAACACCATTTGGAGAAACGCGCGGATACATGTTAATTCGAGTGATAAATGTCACCTGCGCTGATTTAGTTTCATTGATTTTAATGCGTTAATTACCGAACCATTCATTTATTAAGTTTAGGTGAAGTTGAAGGTTTTCAGATGCCAATATTGGGTCGTTGTGTGTAGATAGAATGGCAGTATCGTTAGCAAAAGAGGTAATAACCATGTTACCAGATACTGGTAAGGGAGCAGTATAAATTAGGTAAAGTAAAGGGCCATGGACGCTACCTTGCGATACCCAAATTTTATAGGATGATATTTAGGGAGATCATTGTTATACTGCGAAGAATTTGTCAGAAAGGTAAGATTTAAGGAGAATATAATAGTAGCTTGGAAGAAGCCTTTTTAATTTAAATAGTAACTCAGTGCGCCGGACTTTATGAAAAGCATGGGCAACCTCTAGGAACACAGCTGTGCAGAATTTCTTTTCCCCAAGACTGTTAGCAATTCTGTGTACTTGTGTTGTAGAATGTTTTTTTCGAAATCCAAATTAGTGTAGGGGTAAATGTGATGATATATTCGTATTATCCAATAGTCTTCTAAGGAATAATTTCTCAAAGATTTTTCGTAGTAGTGGCAGGAGACTAATAGGCCTGTAGGATGTAATATTTTCTAATGCCTTTTCAGGCTTGGGAACCATTATTATATGCGCTTATTTCCATAAGATGGATAGTACGATATGCTTAACATATATAGTTGTTAATAACACAATGATCTTTTTGGGAGCATCTTCAGTACTTGGCGTGAAATTAGATCATAATCTGGTGATTTATGGACATTTAGTTTCTTTATCTCAAACTGTACCTCCCCTGGCGAAAAGGGTTTATTTCGTGGAGACATCTGGCAAGGAATGTCTAGACATTCCTCAACAGTTTCGTTTGCTATGTTTGATCAGAGGCCAATAACCCAAGTGTCACGACTAAGAATGGAAAACGGTTCGGCAAGAAACAACAAGCAAAAGGCGGATGACTTCGCAAACCACCTCGAAAAGATATTTCAACCGAATGAATAAGAAGTACAAAATTTAGCATTGCATGCGGAAGACGGAAGAAATAAAATTGGTTACTCCACGAGAAGTGGTAAAAGAAATTAAAGAAAACATAAATCTGGTAAAAGTTCCGGGATTTGATGTAATAAGAGGAAAAGTATTGAACCACCTAGCTAAAGCAGAAATACTAAAACTAACTAACATAATAAATGCAGCATTTCGACTAAAATATGTACCGAACGTATGGAAGGTAGCTGTAGTCATAATGATACAGAAGCCAGGAAAACCGCCGAATGAAACAGCATCATATGGGCCAATCTCGCTCTTACCATTAATTTTACAAGTATTTGAAAAACTATTATGCAAAAGGATCATCCCAATTATAGGAAGAAAAGAACTTATACCAACACACCAGTTTGGATTCTGAAACTAACATCCAACTGTAGAGCACGTTCACAGGGTAATAAATACCATAGAGAAAAGTCTTGAGGAGAAAAAAGTCTGCTCTGCAATCTTTTTAGATGTTGTCCAGGCATTTGATAAACTATGGCATCACGGACTAAATCATGAACTAGAAAAAATCTGCCGAAACAATTTGTTGAACTTTTAAAGTCTTATGATGCAAACATACTATTCAGGATCAAGCAAGAAGAATCTGCAACGAATTGCAGATTTTTCAGAATTGAGCTTTATCATTTGTTCAGAGAGCATAGTTATCGTATTTTTGTTGTTGCAAAACCATTTTCTGCTAAAGCTCTAGCTCTAAGAAATAAATACTGTTTTATATGACATTTGCCCTTTACGGTATCAAGAGATCCAAAAAAAGCTGATCCTCAGCGGACTGTGGAATGAAAAGTCACGTCTTTTCTATGCTAAAGGAATGTTTATAATGTCAATTTCAGATTAGGTTGTGTTAGCTGTAATTAAATAATAATGAAACGTCGTTTTAAGGAGCAGAAATCTTTTATTGACCAACAGTAAAAGAAATGAATAAACCTGAACTAATGTAATGATCATAACAAATGTTGAAAATGTCTGCCTTCTTCATCCAAACATTTCTGAACTCGTCTTCTCATACCTTCAAAAACATTTTGTAATAATTGAGCTGAGTTGTTAATTTCTTGACAGTTTTCTTCAATTCTAAGTTTCAGTTCGTTTAAATCATTAACAGGAGTTTTAAAAATTGTGTTTTTCAAATAGGGCCATAGAAAGAAGTCCAAAACAGTAATATCACAAGAGCGAGAGCGCCAGGGTCTTGCACTATTCCTACTAATGATTCGGTTATCAAAATATTCGAGTAAAAAATTAAATGTATCTGCAGCTGCATGAGCTGTTGCGCCATCCTGTTGTAGAAAACCATCCCGTAGCTTATTATCGTGAAGTTCATTTAAGAACGGTTGCAATAATTCGTTCCTGTACCTTGCTGCAGTTAGCGTGCCTTCGAAAAATATTGGCCCAACTAACCTACGATGACTCATTCCAATCCAGACCCCTATTTTCTGTGGATGAAGGGGAGCTTTAATTGTAACGTGTGGTTTCTCGCTACTACTACTACTACTACTAAGGTAAAACCAGGCTTCGTCGGTAAAAAAGGTTAAATTTAACTGCTCATCATTGGGATTATCCAAAAACCAACGACAACACTGAACTCTTTTTGGATAATCCTGTTCTAAAAGCTCCTGAACGGAAATAAATCGGTAAGGATGCAGATACAAAGCTTGTCTCAATATTGTGTGGCATGTACCATAACTTAAATCATCAACTTGCTAGCATAAATGTCTAATAGCTGTTTTTGGAGCCTCGTCAATTCGTTGTCTTGCAGTTTCAATTAAAGCAGGTACTATCTTCTTTGGCCTACCAGACCCTTCTTATCTTCCAACACTTCCAGTTTCTCGAAAATTGCTGACTAAATTCTTAACCAATGCATAAAAGTTTCGGTATGTAATGATGTCATTGGGATACCCCTCTCGGAATTCCACAAAACAAGGAGGAATCGAATAGGTCCATTCTCCGTCAACTTGAAAGCCGTTCTGAAAGTAAGATTCAATAATGAATGCTCTTTGAAATGTTTTAAAAATAAATTTAACAATCTGCCAGATTCGTATCAAAAAAAAAAGATAACTAATTTATCTGACATCATAAACATTCCTTTAGTCTAGTAAAGACGTGACTTTTCATTCCACAGCCCGCTGAGGATCAGCTTTTTTTGGATCTCGTGATATAACTCCATCTAAAATGAAATATTTGCATTAATCACTGTAAGAAGTCGCATTTGCATACGTAAATTTATTAACCGTAACATATAGCCTTAAAATTCATGGCAGTCATTTATGTTCACCCTATATTTATCTATACGAGAACGCTTATCGATTTGGTATTATTTGTACCAGCGACAACAAATCGGCGTTTGCGGACTAATCCAACGAAATTCGAAGACTGCCTAAACAATAATAAAAAGTAAATCGTTCGAAAGTAAAGCGAAGCGTCGTTTTGCCGCCATTGCAACAGGTAATTGAAAATGGATAAGAGAGACAATAGCGCGGAGGAAAAGCAACAAAATTAACATCGAAACAGCAGCAGCAGCAGAGGCGGCACGAAATTCTGTAGGAAATTCGACACCTTCTTGGTAATGAGTCGTACTGTACAATACCATCTTATATGCGACAGCCATTGTGCCTCTGCTACTTCAATCAAAGAGAGAGGCTATTCAAGGACTAAATTAGATCCTTTACAAAAGATATAACATTCTCCAGCAGCACACCTCGCTAATCTGCCTCGATAATCCGTTCGAATGTGTACGCGATAAACTTGACTTGTCGTACCACGTGAACGAGCTTTCTATTCAAATGTAGCGCGCTTTGACTTAGATCGATGGATATTTGCTCGTGTAACTGTTGTTTTACTAAATAATTGCGCGCTCCGCTTTGATGCAAAGGGCTCAGGATGTATATATGTATATTAAATATAATGCAGGACTTTACCCCTGATCGATATTCAATTAATTTTGCGCTCCCGTCAATTAATTGCTTGTAGTTTTAATTATTGCGTTTTTCAAAACTTGCAGTTTAATTGCTGTGCGGGCTTTTTAATTATACATATGCCCCGTCATCAATAAAATGTGAAGATCTATTACGGCACGCAATTTAACTAAAATTAGTAATAAGCCTGAATTTTGCAGTGCTCGAAGATTCTTATGGCATTATTTTTGTTGTATGGCAGTGGGGTTTCTACGTAATAATCTGTAAATATTCCTGTAGGATAATAGTACCGCAGACACGTATAAGCTAAATGCAGAAATAGGTAGCCGCTTTGTTGTTTTTTGGTTAACCACCGTGTAACACACTTCATTAATATCACACATTTCCAGCTGAATATTTCAGAACCGTACAAATACAGGAGTTCGCCTATTATTTCTTGTTTTTTTTTCTCTAGTGATAAACGTTGGTGGATTTCTTTCAGTTAAAAAATGTTCTTTTGAGGCTTTGGCGGTTTCTTCCGAAACCCGAAACAGTCCGAATTTAACCAAGAAAGTGCAGACGTGGCTTTTAAAGTCTAAGTTGAAAGTCAATAATACCGTTTAGAGTGTTTCCATTTCTGCTCTTACATTTTTTCTTTGTTTTAACAAGCTCTGTATGTAGGGTACCCTTGCGAAGGGCGCCGAGCATAAGAACCTCGAAAACGGTAAGACAAAGGATTCGGTTAAATGAGAAGAATTGTTTAGTGTCTCAAGGACTACATAGGTTCATATTGAAATGTTATAATTTGTATAAACTTGCATTGCAGCCTGAAAATGCCACATTTAATTTTCGTTTTTGTTCATAAGTTATTTACTGCTAACAATACCGCAACGTGAATTTAATATTAGTAAGAGAGTATTTATATTAAATTCGAAACTCTAACCAGATTTTAATAGCTGCTTCTATTTTTAAGATATTGACAACAATTTTGTATTTTTAAATATGTCGCAAAGGCGGTCATGTCGGTCGAATCAGCTCCTTTTTTGAGATTCGTCTGAGATAGGGTTTAATGGATTTACTTCCACAAATAATTAAGTTGCAGATAAACTAGCACTTACAGAATCCAAATGACCATTTGCGGATATACCATGAACACAGTAGGGTTATAGTTGTGATAGCGAGAGATGCAAACTGTTTTAACTCATTTTAGTAATACCTACATAGGGTGTGCAATGCACAATGGGCCAAATATGGCCTGAGTGTAAAGCTATATTTGAAAAACCGCGCCCTAGATCTCTCCCAATCAAAAACCAACCAACCAACCAAACAATACCTACATAGTGCTGTGTTATATGAATTTGGATTTAGATAATCTATTAGATAATGAACTTATCAAGATAACTTAAAGCTATGTAGTACTTTAAACCTAAAAAATAAGTTTTTGAAACCAAATGAAGGTCATATTCAATTAGTGTTTGTCATCTCCGTTGATTTGTTTGGGTGTAACGAAGTTTCCGGCCAGAACGCGTTTTAAAATTTATTTAGAAACTTTCCATGTTGTTGTTTCATCGGAAAGGCGCTGGTGGAGCCAGCAGTCGCAATCCGATGAGCCATCCCACTCTCTACCGGCCCGACACGAGCCAAAACGAGCGAGAACAGCCGCACCGGGCATATAAAAGCAATTTTCGAGGAAAATTCAGCATCTTCTGAGTCGAAGTTCGAAGAAAGAAATCCAGTCCAGAAACCAGTCCGGAAACTCAAATCTTCGGAGCCGAAGCCTGGAGGAGGAAGTCCAGTCCAGAAACCAGTCCGGAAACCAGTCCCGAAACCAGTCCGGAAAACTAGTTCAGAAACCAGTCTGGAAAACCAGTCCAGAAACCGAACCTATTAACCAAATCCGTTAAATAAACCCAGTCCACGAATACCTGAATATCCTAGAAATCCAGTCAACACTGATTTGATCTGGGTAAGCCTGAGTTCTTGAAAGTGTGCCCTGCCTTTATATTCCGTTGAAACTGATTTGACCTGGGGAAGCCCGCGTTCTTGAGGCGTTATCCCGTAATTAACTTTCTCTCGAGCATTTAAACGTTTTTATACGTATTTTCACCTGGCCCGGAAAACACCGCATTGAAAGAAGTTTAGAGAATTTACTACGGATCTAGCGGTACCATTTCGTTAGCCTGGGCAACCCGTGTTTTCGTTTGGTACTCGCTTTAAGAATTCTGAAACAAACTGCCATTCCTATGAAACCGGAACATTCAACCACCCGCGGTGATAGACCTGCGAAGACACGGAAAGCCGATAGTATTCGCATCACTGTTAATTCCAGTCCTAGGTAACCGGAACGAATTTCATCTATTACTAGGTAACCGATAGCGCGAGTCCAAGGAAGCTGTCAAAATCCAGTTGCTGCGAGTAATCCCGTTTAACTTCCATTGTAATAATAAAAATTAGTTAGTTGTTTAGCAGCTGTGAATCCTCCAGTGAAGCGAGCGTGTTGCCCAGTTGTCAGTCACCTGCTACTGCATCGCGCCGTTCTCCGCTTGACCCGCGCGGCCCGCATCCAGACTGTTTGCATTCCAGGACCGAACTAAGGCAGCTTTTATTTTATTTAAATCTCTTTTGAGTTATTATTGTATATATTTAAATCAAGTATTTTAATTTAAGTTAGTATTGTACATAATTAGGAATAAAACTGTTGAGCCGATGAGCCTTGGCTCTGAGTTTACCCGGCATCCAGGACTGGGATGTTACATGGTTTGATATGGTGTCTAGCCTTTGAATTCTCTGTTTCGTTTTGCTTGTTCGTTGTCCTGATAATTGTATGAAGGTATTTGGGGTAGTAATCAAATTTGACTGTGAGTATTTCACCTGGAAAACAATAAGATATGAGATTTATGTACTATATTCGACAACTACCGACTAACATTTAATTTTGGAGTAAAATGGTCTCTTCCTTTGTATTTTTTGTGAGTAATATTTTAATAGGCGAAAAAAATATTTTAATATGATTTTGATATTCATTAATTGTAATGTTATTCATTTAAGGTGATTTATGTTTAAAATAAATATGAACTTTGAAAAAATAATTAATAGGCCGGTTGAGGTGTCAAAACATGTCTCTTTAAATAATGAATATGGCTATAATTTCAGTTTTGATGTAAATGATATTTTCAGGAAGTAATTTAAATATTTAAGATTTGATTAATTTGTGTTAATTTCGTTCTGCTTTCCCATTGGTTAAAGAAGTCATATGTTTTTTTGTAAAATATACTTATTTTTGTTTGTATTATGATGTTGCCATAGTTACTTGTTGGAAAATAATGAAGACTGATGAGAAAACAAAAAAGGAGTTGCCATGTAAAATTTAACGTGACCAGACGTTCGTCCGGCTAGCAGATTAAAATTATAATTTATGTGTTCATTGAATCCTGTATGAATAAAACTGTGTTATTAAGTGTTACGGATAATATCAGCGTTACTTGTTACTTATCCGTGTGAAAATTGGATAACTTTCGGTAAATCAAGAGTTTGGATGGAGTGGCGTCCCTAGATTTCTTCTGTTTTTGCTACGTGTTTTGTTCGTGTTGCGTTTGATGTTTTAGATATCAACAAATTTGAAGGTTAAGAATCTTCTACAAGTTGAACACAGAATAATGCCTTTTAATTATTTGGGAGATATTCGCATCATGTTCTGGAATTGCAATCGAATTTAATTTAAAACAAGTTAGAACAAATCAACAACATCGAATCAACAGCAATTTTAAACCTGAAGAAACAACCAAATAACAATTTGAATGAATAAACCAGAAACAAACAATCAAGAGGGAAGAGGTAGAGGAAGCAATCCAAAAAATAAAAATTGGAAAGGCATGTGGAGAAGACGGTATAGCACCTGAGATGTTATAGGACTTGGGCCAAAAAGGAATAGACTGGATTTGGGATATTTGCACTCAAGCATAGGAAGAGAAGAAAATACCGAGAGATTGGGCAAATAACCGTATAATACCAATTCATAAGAAACGAATACAGAAGCAGTGCGAAAACTACAGGCCAATATGCTTGGCCCAAACTAGCTACAAAATTTACACAAAAATACTAGAAAAGAAGTTAAGAAGCTAAATAGAGCTAAAGATAGGAGAAGAACAAGCAGCATTCAGACCAAATAGACAAACAAACGACGATATATATAATATTAGAAGCATAATAGAAAGGAAAAGCGTAGAAGGGAAAGAATTGTATCTTACATTTAATGATCTGAAGGCTGCTTTTGATACAGGAGACAGAAGAGAAATCTGGAAAACGCCGAGAGCATTGAAAGTAGATAAAGAACTGATAAGTGCAATAAGAAGTAGATATGAAACAGTCAGAGTAAAACTTTATTAGCAGGGCAAAGATCGGCAGAGTTTGAAATGAATAAGGGAATTAAGCAAGGCGACAGCCTAAGCCCCTTGCTATTTATAACTATAATGGACAAGATAACCAAACAAATAAAAGAAAAATACAATCAATTGGAAACAGTAATAGGACACAGGAACCTAGAAGCAATTAAGCTAAGTAGCCTCCTATACGCAGACGACATAGTATTATTATCAAACACCAGGAGTAAAATGCAAAAGCTAGTAAACGCATGGACTGAAGAAATAGAAAACAGGAAAATGGAAGTAAACATCAGCAAAACAAAAACTATGATTGTGAATGAAAAACATAAAGGAGAGCAAAACAATAAAGACATAAAATGTGAAAACAAAAAATTGGAAAAAGTATCGACTTATGAATTCCTAGGAAGCATGATATCGGAGGACGGTAAAATGGAGGCAGAATTAGTAAATAGAGCTAACAAATCGACAAGAATCTACTATACCATCAACAAAACAATACTAGGACACAAAGACATAGACATAGAGGTGAAAAAGAAAATACATAATATGATAACATTACCAACACTAACATACGCCTGCGAGTGCTGGACAATTTTATTAGGAAGATGGACGAGACTAAAATTAATGCCATGGAAATGAAACACCTCTGGAAAATGGCAGGAAAAACTAAGTGGGACAGAATAATAAATGAAGACATAAGAGAGATAACTAAACAGGAACCAATAATGGAGATAATAAAAATGAAGCAAATAAACTGGTATGCACACATAGTAAGGATGGAAGCCAACAGAATAACAAGGAGAATAATGGAAGTGGGAAAACCAATCAAAAAACAAAGAGGCAGACCCCGAAGAAAATGGATGGAACAAATCAAAGAAATAGGGGCAGAAAGGGGAGTGACAATGGAGAAATTGAAAACAATAGCGAGGGACAGGAAAAGAGGGAAAAAATGGGTACAGGGCTAGAGACCGCCATCCGACGCCCGAAAGGGCGCTAAGGATTAGAGAAGAAGAAGAAGAAGAATAAATAACAGCACAATTTCCAAATTGACTCACCTCTACACAGAAGTACTTGCTTATATTCTTTCAATGTTGTTGAAAATCGCCGTAGTTGGAACTAGATTGTGGTATTCTTGGGTCGTGTCGACCTTCAAAATGGTTGAACGCCTAACTGTTGCGGGACTATTTTTTTCCAGAAAATTTTCTTCGCCGTTTTCCTTCACACCGGTAAATAACAAACTTAAGAATGTTTGTAGATAGGAATGTTCCATAAAATTGTTTAATTCGTACGCAGCACTTATAAAAACATAATCTCAAACTTATGAAATAACTGATCGTAAATGATTCTGTTATGCCAATATTTAATAATACGTTCAGTTGTTTTAAAATTTTAAAAGATATTAAACTTTTCTTTAACGCGTAGATATTTTGATGTTTAGAAGTTCGTTGACATTTAGAAAACGTCAATCGAAGCGAAGAATAAAAGCCGTCAAAAAACGGAAGCTTGATTGCGAAGAATTCCAAGCCGAATCTTGAATTAAGTTGTCTTACAGAAATTCATTTTCACCCACAAGTAAGAAAAAACTTCAACCATAACACGAAATAACTTGATTTTATTTGTACTGGATACATAACACGAAGATTATACATTTTTTATTTGCGTAGCCTGGCGAACATCTCTTCACCTTGAGATTTACCTAGCTACTAATCTAGTCAAATGTAATATGTATACAAATTTCAACTTATTTAAGCCGGTTGCTAGGAAACCGAAAGAAAAGATGATTGTTTGTGTCGGTCGCTTAGAAACACCACAATACAAACAAACTGTTATTATATTACTATAATTATTAGCCTGCAATATCCCATTGTTGGGTAAGGCCTCCCCCCATAAGGGGGGTTGTTGATTTATTCTCAATATGAGATCAATATTCGTGGGAGAGAGGCGCCACAATTGCATCTCCTGATTTTTTCAGCGAACCAGAAAGTAGGACATAATTTCAAATTTTTTAAGTTACACAAATAGTTCTTTAACATTTCAAAAAACACAAAATCTAAATTTACTACGAAATTCGTAATAAAAAAGTGGGCATTTTAACAAATATGTTCCTTCATTACTAATGATATAATTCAACCTGATTTGAAATTGAGTCTATTATTATTATTAAAATATAAATATGAATTTGAAGGAAGAAAGGCAATATCTTCAGATATTTAAAAGATTATTATAATTATTGAAATGTGTTCTTAACACACTCTAGAACAAAATAATTCCATAAAAATAACTTAGGAGACCAAATTCTAATCAAAACACATACAAAGTGATTTTTTAAAAAGTCAATTGCAGTAGCCTACGGATTGTCCCGTCTATATTAAGCTTTAGAATCTGACAATATGAAAATTGTAACAGAAAGAAAGAAATCTTGACGAAAAACCTGTAATTTACTTACCTTAATAAATTACAAATCAGTTGCAACGAAATACTTGTTCATTTTCACATTTTGTTGGGCCAAAATTTTTAACTACCTGAACTGTCACACAGTTTGACATACAGGTAAATGTCATTCAAAGCTCATTACAGCTGACTGCAGACGGAATAGCTTTTTTTCTAGGCTTGCTGCAATTGACTTTTTAAAAAATCACTTTGTATTTGATAACATATTTAGGAAAAATATTACAGTTCTAAATTAACTTTGTTTGCAGATAAGGAAACACAAATAGAAATAGCAAGAGTTTCCATCTCCTGTATCTCATCGAAAATGACCAAACTATAAAATAGTTTAAGTATTAGCTCTAAGTTTGATTAAACAACATTAGGAATACAATGACACAGTGATATAAATAGGGCTACGGAGCTGCATCAACAAGCTTGTACCTTTCGGAAATATATGTTATGATGTCTTCTAGATAAAACCAAACACCAGTACCTTGGTGTAGTATTGTTACGGGCTGAACGAGCTTTTTCGTCGGACCACAGCAGGAAAGATGGAAATGCTTTCGGCTTAACTCAGAGGAGCAGGGGTGGTTCACGAGACACATTTAAAGGAAGGAAATCGAACGTAGTTGTGCAAAGGGCAAGTCAAAATTAATGGACGCCACCTTCCAGGTTACAGCTAATTGCAGGTTCTCGTAGGAGGACCGAGAAAGCAGCATCTTACGGGAATCAAACTCACCTTTATTGTGCCTCCTTCTGTATATAATGTTTATATAGTTCATGCACAACAAAATACACAGAAATAAAATATATGGTGAATTTTAAGACAAATACATATCTCTATTGCTTGAAATTGGTAACACAAATAGTACAGAAAAAATACAATCAAAACGGTAATAAATGTAGTTGAACACAAGTATGGGACGTCCAAACACAAGGGCTCGCCGCCACTGGTTTACTGTATTTACTTTACTAAACACACAGATTTGCGCAGCCAGTGACGTTCAAATTTACAGATATTAATTACACTTTACAATTAACAAATAATGGTAATTGGCGACTGAAGGTCGCTTTGCGGTGCATCAAGAAAAGGGTTCAGCACTTTAAATCAGTCAAATGAATCTCGGAACAAGTTTCCCCAACAGCACAATTAACTACTTTTATCTTAGTTTTCTTCAGGAAGGGAGTAGAGAGAGAGGCACAATTTGGGGTGTTCCTAGGTCCTTGAGAAACAGACAAAAATGCAGGCACGCCCCTGAAGGCTGCATCACGATGACGACAACGAAATCGGCAAGACTTTCTTCGAGAAACGGGAAATTTGGAGTGTTCTTGTTGTAAGGAACAAAATCTTCGCCGCTGTACGGCAATTGTCTTTGCGTAAGCGCAATACTCTGCTAATATTTAATACGACTCAATGTCGATAATATTCTGCCCCACGCAAGAAAAGCGATACAGTAACTTAAGTTAGCAGAAGCGCTTCCAAAAAACTCCGGCTCACAACCACGTGCGTTCCGGTTTAGAAGTTTAGACTGATTTACTTTCGGTACTTGCCGTCGGCGCTGAGGTCCTAACAAGCAACCGGGCCAAACAGAGATATTAAGTAGGCTGCCGAAAAAAAAACGAACGCAAATGCCCAGCAGCTGGAAGATTTCACCATATTGCAAAATATGTTGCAAGAATTCTAGAACAATTAACACGTAGGGCTCAAGGGCAGGAAATTTCCAGCAAACGTTCATGGGCAAGCGCGTAGACAAAATATTCATCGGCATTTCTCTGAGATAACAAAAAATGGTCCACTAAACGGTATTCGGAAAATAATAAGATAGTAATCGGTTACGGAGCGGCCAATAAAATAAGACTTTAATCTATAAGAAGTGTCAAAATCAAACGAACGTAACAGTATATTCTAGTGCGTCTCAGCTAATATGTTGTATAAATGGGTTTAAAGGTACAAGAATAAATACAAAATAGAAATGTATGAAGCAGTTCTGTTACTGTTTTCTCGTTCTACAGTTTTTGGTCTATCCTTGTTCCCACTGTTCCTAATTTCTTCGTACATCAGTAATTGTTTTTAGTACCTCCTTTTCGCTCTTCCCTTGTATTTTCCCATACCCCTGATAGAAGAATTGTGATCGAGAAATTTTCAATATTGGGACTTACGGGTTTTGGACCTCCAGTGTTGTCTCACTACCTAGTTCGTGAAATCTGAGTGAAGTGGCTGTTTAAAATTAAATACAGAAAGTTGTCAGATACATTTTGTGTGTTCGTTGCATTCGTTTGAAAAAAGACATTAGTTCGATATATTAAAGTGGCTTCGATTCTTTCAAAGACCGCAGCTTATCACGCCTCGCTGAACAGCTGCAAAAATCGTTTTGTCAGATTTGACATTTTTGGGGTTAGCTCACAACATATGAACCCAATAAATAACGCCCGCGAACAGAACTAGCGGGAATGAAATTTGCAGTATGTATAATTGTAGTTTAATATAGAAACCACTATGAGAGCGATATTTCAAATTCTGCGGCCGCTGCCGTTTTAATTGTAGTTTGTAAAGTTCACATTTTCCGTCTCCCTTCTGCCTTCACTTGACAACACTTCCGGCATTGTTACAAACTGAATTACTGCACACCGCTTTAGTTGGAATACTTGCATTATAAAGGCTCGTAAGTATGCCTGCGTGTAATATACCAACTAATATAGTACAAATACAGTTGGTGTAACAACATTAACGTGTGTGTGAGTGTGTATGTGTGCGTGTGCGCGCGTGCTTGAGTGTGTGTGCATGTGTGTGCATGTGTGTGTATTTATTAGAATATCATTAGTAGAATAATCAAATAGGAACGCGTCCCGAAAATCTGGGACGAAACAGGAGCTTCTTAAAAAGTTTTATTCAGAAATCGAATGAAAAGCAAATATAACAAAACCCCTTTAAACTTTATCAAAACGTCATGTAGAAGGAAAACTAATTTATAAGATCGAATAAGAGCGCGCAAAATCTAAAGCTGCGATCGCATTAATCAAGTAAAAAGATTACATCGATGTGCTTTTAAAAGTTGTAACTGACGACGGAAAAACAGAATTGCGCTGACGTCCGTACAAATTAGTTCCTCCGTTACATTGCTCCCAGAGCGCCTTTGATACTTTTTAGTTTTCATGCCCCGCTTCCTGGAGTCTCTTTGCAGGCGAAACTTTGGTTATTGACAGTGCAAGAAAGTTAAAGGGAAATTTTGAGGGTACGGAAAAACTGCTGTTCAAACTATTTCGGTTTCGGTTTTTCGTGCTCTTTTACGACTACTTCCACACGACCGTTCCTTTATTTATGGTAACAAAACTCTGCAAATAAAATGGAGAAGTTTTATCTCTTTTATCATTGGACCTACGCAATTTTTCATTGTAATTATCATAGTGATTCGTTTAAATTTTGTAATTTTGTCTTATTTGATAATTAGGAATAATGGAATAATAATAATAAAGAAATTAACTTTTCTGCAAAATAGATTATGTTGTTCCTCATCAAGATTTAAGAGAAACTAACCTAATAATGTATTAAACTTACATTAACAGCAATAGCACAGCAAATACAGAACCGAAAACTGATTATTCTTACATATTTAAAACATAAAGTGCAAAAAAGGTTAGGTTTTGGTTATGTGGAATAGCTTGTAGATACTAATATAGAATAGCGTCCTGGTAATAAGGATTTCAGTAACAAAACATTACATCGTCGAACAACAAATCTATTGTTTGTACAGTTTTACTAAAAATTTTTAAAATTTGGTTGTCACATTACACGAGCTTTATTTATTATATATTATATATATTAACAACAAACAGAGGGCAGATGCATACGCAACCAAGTGAATGAACAAGTACAAATTTAAGAAAGTCTGCTCAGCAATCTTCTTAGATATTGCCCAGGCTTTTGATAAAGTATGGCATCAAGGACTAAATCATAAACTAGAAAAATTCTGCCTAAACAATTTGCTGAACTTCTGAAGTCTCACACCGCAAGCAGAGTGTTCAGGATCAAGCAAGAAGGGGAATATTCGGATTTAAACGAAATTAAGGCAGGGCTACCACAAGGCAATGTACTGGGGCCAATACTATACCTATTGTACACCAATGACATCCCGTCAGAACCAATGAAATAACAATAGACGCGTTTCCAGATGACACGGCAAATACTAGCGGTCGGCTAATGAACTGAATAAGTGGCAGAAACAATACAACAAGTCACAAACCAAGTAGACAGATGGACAAAACAATGGAGAGTAAAACTAGACGAAAATAAATTGCGCTCCAAAATGTATACCCTGGGTACGCTCTTGACTTGCCCAGAATTCAATTACAAGTGCTTGGAAAAAATAAATTTACTAAATGTTACTTAAATATATGTACAAAATATCTGTAAAATAAATAGGTCTCTAATTTTAATTAATGTAAGAAAATATGAATCCTTGACACGCCACTGGTTTTTCTTGGTCGGCCGGATGTTTTCCCCAGTTCAACAGGCCGACTAGGTCGTCTTGTAGGTCTGTCTTTGCGGTTCCACAAAATGTCCGCTTGCTCGGTCGCAGCTAATTTTTAACATAAACAAACGACTTAGTTATGCTTTGTTTTCGTAAAGAATGAAACTTCCTTGCAATAGGACAAACGGAGTTGGGGATTCGGAACTCGGGAAAGTGTTATGGAAACTTTTCAGGTTATAATTTACACGTGCAATTTTGCTTGCTTTAAGCAGAGTGAAATCTGAGTAAACAAAACAGCGACAAATTCTTGTGCGGGGGTACACCTGTGTTCCGTGGACAGTGGATAGCTACAGAATAAACAATCTGTATGTATTCATCTTCAAATTTTACGGTTTCAATTATTCAAACAGGAGATTTTATTTTAATCAGGTTTTCTGGAATTTCAGAAACTCAAACGATGCGATTTTAAAAGTACGGTTGTTGTGTATATATTGAGATGAATGATAGTGACTGATTATTGATAAATAAATGAATTATAAATTAATTTTGTTTAAACAATTTTCTTTTTATAACATAACACTTAATATGTAATTTTAGATGTTGTGAAATACAATTTTTTATATCGTTGGGCGCCAGGCTAAATATGAAATAGCCGATATAAGTTTATTCAATATATACCAATTTAATACCACGGTCGTTAGCTCGGTATAGCATAAAAATCACCTCAGGTAGTCGGTTCTGAAAGTGCCAAACTTACTTACTGCGCATGACATACATTGGTTAAAAAGAATTTCTTTATCTTTCTTGCTTTCATGTAATCTCAATCGGCTTGTGCTAAATGAATCATTTTCTAAGTATACCAAAACACATTTAAATCATCCACAAAAGGTAAGAATTGACGTTCACAGGTACGTGTACATATTCTTCTTACTATAGTTATCGTAATTCGTACCTCATAGGTTATTGTTTGACTTACTTTGGAAATATCGGGAGTA
>JABXWE010022085.1:0-13123 GCA_014611495.1 Limonius californicus | reverse complement strand
ATTTTTGTGTCTACGGCCAACTAAATTTTGTAATACAATTAAACCTGCAATAACAATATCGGTTATCAGTGTTTGAGTAAACATTTTTTTTCTTCGAAACTATACGAATTACGGAGTTTTTACAAGAGTCAAAAAATGAAGCTAATGAATAAGTCTTCACCTTAAAAAAAAACATAGAATCGTATCATCGCCCTTAAAAAAATTCTGAACAAATTTATCAGGGGGTGGGGGTGGTTTTAACCCTTCTCCAATTTTCTTTGGGTTTCTTTTGTTACTGAAAGTAGTGGCTTCCTTTGAAGTGCCCAGGTACCAAATTTCATTAAAATTGGTTGACACGTTTCTGAACTGCATACAAAAATGTGATTTTTTAAGTAAACTTTGAACTCCTCTCACGGGCAAACGGTACATTTTGGTACATGACAAAGTTGGGTCCAATCGACTTCTTTTGACCTCTAGAATACGTGGTAGCTCTATGTCCCAGGAGTTTTGGGACACCCTGTATATTAAAGTCGGACTTTTTATTTTTCCAAACCTCTGGCAACAGAAGTGGGAACTGAATGCGTTCATCAGATGAGGTTCAAAGTTGTTTGTATTTGTATATGTTGGATTTGATTTGATTTCAGGCCCGTATCTGTCTTAGTGATTACAGAAAGGGTTAAATGTACAATTTACATCCCTACACAACCTATTTCAGGACTGTCCAACCGGTGGCCCACATAGCTATTGTTTGCGGTCATTAAGATGTTTCAGAAAAATAAGATTTTGAATTGTGAATGATTCTGAAATCTTATTTCCACTACAAAGTTCATCAAGAACCGCTATAGAAGTAATCTGATAAACTCTTACCATATTTCACATTCTGTGATTAGTACGTAACAACAGCAATTGATGTGGATATTTCTGAGTTTGTGAATGCTGCAGATCGTCTCCAGTTGTCACACTGAACATTATCTTAGTTTTAACGTAATATGTCTTATATTTGCATTGATGTGTTTTTACTTAAAAGCACTTTTCCTAAATATTCATTCATTCAATAGTCAGTAACTTGATTTTTTCGGAGTGCAGCTCCCCGCATATTTGACAAATAACCGCGTGGTTCTTGCGTTATCTGAAGTTGGATAGCCCTGACCTTATTTATTACTTTTTAAAATATATTACTATACAAAGCAGAGGGCGTACACTATTGGTTCAGCTAGTATACAATTTTGGTGCTAATATATCACGAAAACGCATTATGCATTAGTTATTTTAGAAAAATTATTTTTAGAAATATAGTGGTAAAATGCCATCTGAAAAGAAACCATTCAAATTATCGGATAAAAAACGATATGAAATAGTTTTTCATCATGAACAAGACGCTTCCAGTCTTAAAAGTGCATTGCAATCAATCTACAGTTATTAGAATGATCAAAAAATACTTTGAGACGAGAAAAATTGAAGATAAACCCCGCAGTGGCAGTCAAAAAAAAAAACATCAGTGAGAGACGACAGTGTATTGCGGAGGCCGAACTTGGTAGACAGAAGTCTTAATTCGACAGATTTAACCAAAATATCGTCCGAAGCTACTGGTGTATGTGTATGCACTTTGACTGTAAAACGGCGACTTCTTAAATCTGGACTAAGGACTTGCAAAGCCCGGAAGAAACCCCTCCTATCAGAAAAACAAAAGGATCGTCGGTATTTGGCTCTAGAACAATGGCAGAAGGTTAACGTTAACAATCATGCTGGAAACACATGTGTTAGAAGATTTCCTGGAGAGAAGAATTTTCACGACAGTGTGTTTTGCCAACAATTAAACATCCAACTTCTGCCACGATATGGGGCTGCACGTCTGCTGAAAGTGTTGGTAGACAGCATGTTGCATCTGGCATGATGAATGCAACCAAATACATTGATGTTCTATAGGAGAAGATGCTGCCTGGTGGTAAAGAGTTGTTTCCTGACAAAACTTTTATCTTTCAAGATGAGAATGCTCCTGAAGGTGGTTCAATCCTGGATTTCGACTAAAATAGTCAAAAGAATAGACTGACCAGCACAATCCCCTACCTAAATCATACAGAAAACTTATGGCAGACGAGTTTTTAACATTACTTCAAGGAAAAAGCCCACAAAAAAATGAAATTAATCGAATCCCTAATCGATGCCTGGCATCTCTGCATTACGAAGGAAGGATTCCAAAAACTGGTGCATTCTCTGCCAAAAAGGTGTGAATTAGTTATTAAAAGCAAAGGATGGCCTATTAAGTACTAAAAAAGTTTAAAACTAATTAGTGTGTTTTGCTAGAATAGCACAGTGATACGGTGCATTGTCAATTGCTAACACTGATGGCTATTCTAAATGAATTAACTGTTTTTCTTGCATCCACTTCATGAATTGTTCGGTGTTCATGCAGTTGTGCTAGTCCTAAATGTTGAAAATTATCTAAAACACTGTGCAGCATGCATTTTAAGTAAAATCTATGAGTGAATGGGCAGGTCGATGTTTAAGTCTTTACTGTTTTGCGTTATCCGGTAGTCAGGTAAACCTTTGATACAGAGTATACATATCCATGCCAAACAAATGTTAAGATGAAAGTGTATGTATTATCATGTTAAGTAACAAGGGCTACTAGCACAAAAACTGGTACTTAGGAATACTAATTAGTAATTACCTTAAAAAATACGGTTGGTGAATTCATTACCGAAGAATTAAATTAAATTGACTGAAAATCTGTGTAGTTGTGATGATATTTAAATATTAATATAGTAAAATAGTGATCAAAGAAACTTTCAAAAATATAATAAGTATTCTCTTTTTAATAGTACTTCCTAAATTTTAAGAGAACCTGTGAAACTGTATCTTAACATATGTAAGCATATGTACAAAGTCAAAATTAACTATGTCAATGAGAATGCGTTCTAAACACCAGTGTAAAGACAACAAAATTAGGTTCCTTTGAGAACTGTAACCCCAAAGGGGCATTTTAGGTATGCGTAAGAGGTTAAATGGTACTTCCAAGATTTTCCTACTTGGCGTTACTAAATTAAATAAGCTTCAAGGATTAAACTGTGCCCTAGGCATTGTAAATTATGCTTATTGTTTAACATTCTGTTCCTAAGGAGAAGTAATTGTTAAGATCTGGATTTATTGTGGTAGTCTAATCTAGTAATTTCTAATTACCTTATTGAATATTTAAACAAACTTGCAATAGCGTTTGTATGTTTCAGTTTGTTACAATGTTTAAGAATATAATTTCTAGAATATTGTAATGTTTATGAGATGGTTAGAAAAGAGGAATCGAATGTTTACTTTTATTAGGTAATGGAGATGTATGGAGATCGTAATTCTTCTTGTTAATTTATGTACGTATTATCTGTTCTTAGAATCTATGAGTACATCACAGCTGCACAGTGAAATCGCGATGATAATGTGCTTTTCTTTATTTTCTCATTAGGTACAAAATTTCTAGAAAAAAGCACAAGTAGATAATCAATCTGTAGGGAAGTTTTGACATTTATTTTGTGTTATATACCGCGACGAAAATTAGTAATAGATTTAGGTATTCCTGAAACCATCGCATTGATTAATGTTGAACTATATCATCAACTACATTTTTACTAAGGTTTAATTGTAGAAAACAAAACGTGTGTCTTTACATAAGCCGCCGCGCAGTTTCTAACGTTTGCTACAAATATGTAATAGTAGTTATCAACATATTGTTCAGTTGCTAAATGTGTTCTTTACTGCGGAATGCAAAATATTTATTTCGGAATGGATAACATAACAGCAATAGGGATTACGATAACGATAAGTTTCTTAGTGAGTGTTGCTGTTAAACTTACAATGAGATGGATTCTATACAAGTTCGTGTAATAGAAAGTAAAGCACAGACTGGTTTAAGGTGATCTAACTATCAGTAAGTTGGAGTTTTTATTCCATAAATTTAAACAATATATCTTTTAAGAAATAATTGTGTACTACAAAAGAATATGTACATTGCACGTACCAAACGGTTTTCTTTACACTAAAAACTTATTTCCAGGAGTCAGAACCTGCATTTCTAAATCATTGTAGAGATTCAGGAAAGGTAAAAGCCATTTCAGTAGTTAAATTTTACTTTGATACCTGTATAGTAACTGTATTAAAAGTTATAACTTATACCGACTTATAATTTATAAGTAGTCTGGCTTTAAGTAAAGGGTGTAACGAAGTGTCCAGTGCGCGGTATAAATAAATTTTAAATTAAATTTTGTGACCGCGTAGTGCAACATAAAGGCGCTGGTGGCGTTTGGATTCAGGATTGGTACCCGGCTCCCACCTTGTTTCTACCGTCAGTAGGTCTCCCCGCCAACATACAAATTATTAGCAACATTTTAGAATGGGAATGGAAGGTATAAAGGCGAACCCCAGCTCCAAAACCAGTAACTTGAGTCCAAGCCAGTCAATGAAGAACTTCAACCGAGATCCAGTCAAGGAAGAACTTCAACCGAGATCCAGTCAGACGCCGTTTAAATTACCTGTTACCAAAAATCCAATCCCGTTAAAATACCTGTGCCAGTTAGAGTAAATATTTTGAATCCCAGTCAACTACAGTTTGTTTGCAAAGTCAAGCCCGCCCGTGTAACATTCGTTCGCTCAATTGTTTAGAGGTCGTTTTGTCCTTCTCTAATTCGAGCTACGAATTGTTGTCAGCGAAGTGTGGGAATATATATCTAGCGTAAATCACTTGGGTTGTTTCCCTGTGAACTTACGCTGTATAAAGTTTGGTTTGAAATAGGAATTTGGGTCATTCTCCCTATTCGTATTACTTACTTAAACTTCAGAAAAGATTAGTAAAGGTATATTTCGTTTTCTCAATAGCTTAGGGGCTGATTCCTCTTTTCAACGGAGCTAGCGAATTTATACGTAGGGTTTTGTAGCCTTAAGCTTTAAAAGAATCCTTTTAATATCCGATTCAAACCGTCCACAAATTTTTACGTTAATTCCATATTTCCTAATTCATTACAGTGGTACGAAGAGTAACTAAGGGAGTGTATGAGCTAAAATACGCTTACCTAATTACACTCATTTGTTGGCCCCAGTCGAGTGGCCTGCAGGGGAACGTAACCGAAACTTCCAGGTTATAATTCGTAAGTTGAATTTATTCACTCCGAAACACCGAGATTCTGGACGTGGCCCGCCGATAGCACGAGAGTGCAGCCCGCTTGAACTAGCAACAATTGCCCGCACATGTAAAGTTCGATTACACGAAATCCGCTAATTAGTTTACTACAGGAACACCGGGTGTGCAAAACTAACCTAGTTGATTTCCACGTGCTGTCGTAAAACTTGTTTTCCCTAGATTTTTGTTGTATGCAATTTGGGTTGCATACCAAGCTGGGCCCATAAACTCCGTTATTTGATTATTAATGTAATTGTACGAATATAATTCCTGTATTAAGTGCTTTCGACCTGTTAATATTTATATTATTTTCATCCCGTTGTATAGGAAAATAAGGTGTTGAGTTTGGTAAGAAAAATATGTTAAACTTGCTCGGTTTATTTGGTTCAAAACGAAGTTGCAGCAGTGGAGATAATTTATGTTTTCACTCCATAGTTTTTTGTTTGGTTTCCGGATCCCAATACCGAATACACGTTTTACAAGAGCCAGTGCCATTTGCTCGACAACTATGTGCTTGTCCCGCCGACTGTCTTGGCGAGGATGTTTCCCAGTGAGTAATCGGCAATCAATGGTCACCAACCGGCGGCGGCGAGCAAGTGGCTAACGACCAAGAACCAGTAATTACAGTGCGGTACCAAAAATTATCTGCATGTTTTGTCGAAATTATGTCCTCTGCGTATGTTAGGTTATTTTTCTATTTGTGAAGATTCATCCGTGATTGCAGCACTAATTAAATTACTTACTTACATAATTACCAACAATGAAGTCCACAAGGCAATAACTAGATATGTATATCTCCGACAGAATAACGATAATCAAGATTAATGGTTAACCAATAAATATGAACATAATATTATGCTATGCCCCAAAATCCGACAGCACAGAAGAGGAAATACAATTATTTTACGATCAACTACAAACTGCAATGAAACACACAAAATCATATGAACAAAACATGGGCGAATTAAATGCTAAAGTAGGTGATGGGACGGTAGAGGAGGTAGTAGGACAATATGGCCTTGGAAAAAGGAATGAAAGAGGAGACCGTTTAATTGAATTCTGCTCGGAAATGAAATACTCAATAATGAACACTTACTTCAAATTACCCCCAAGAAGACGGTACACGTGGAGATCCCCAGCAGATAACTCTGAAAGAATAGTCAGAAATCAAATCGATTATATCGTCGTAAACAGAAGACTTAGAAATTCTATAAGATCTGCTAGAGCATTTCCGGGAGCAGATGTCCATTCGGATCATGTACTATTATTAGCACGTGTTAGACTTCACTTGAAGAAAATACAAAAGAAAAGACCACACAAAAGAATAGACCTACAAAAACTTAGAAATGAAGACGTCAAAGCAATAACAAAACTTAAGAAGAACTTAACAATAAAATGGAAGATATCTCCACACAAAATACTAATGAACTTGACATACAAGAAACGTGGAATAAAATCAAACACAATTGCAGAGAGCAAATTGAAACCAGACAAAAGAAATAAAAAACAAGAGTGGATGACCGATGAAATTATAAGTCTGATGGAAAAAAGGAGGTATTATAAAAATAAAAACAATACAAAATACAAGAAAAGTCATAAAGTAATACTGAAGAAAATAAAAGCAGCAAAAGAGATTTGGCTTCAGGGAAATACCAGGCAATTGAAGACCTACAAAACAAACATGATACATTTAACCTACACCGCAAAATTAAAGAAACAATGGGATTACGAAAAACATGTGGTACTAATATTATTCAAGACAGACATAACAAATATATAACTGATGAACATCAAAGAATAAATAGATGGAGAGAGTATATGGAAGAACTTTTCGAAGACGAAGAAGAATTAGCAAACATAGGAGAAGTAATAACAGGACCAGAAATTACTCGAGAGGAAGTTGAAAATGCAATTAACAGATTAAAAAGCAAGAGAGCACCAGGACCAGACGGAATACATGGAGAAATGTTCAAGTTAATGAATAACGAGCAATTACCACTCCCAACAAATCTATTCAATAACATAACATCGGAGAATTACCAGATGAATGTCTCTCATCAATATTCATGCCAATCCCTAAAACGAAAAACACCACAAAATGCTAAGAACACCAAATAATAAGTCACATGAGCCACGCCCTGAAAATGCGCGAGATATTAACTGTGACATCTACGCATGCTTCATAGATTTTGAGAAAGCGTACGACAAAGTTCGCCATGAAAAGCTTTTAGAAACGCTTATAGCATCAGGTATCGACGACAAGGATATATCAAGAGATCCAAAAAAAGCTGATCCTCAATGGGCTGTGGAATGAAAAGTCACATCTTTACTAGACTAAAGGAATGTTTATGATGTCAGATAAATTATGATGTTATGATGTCAGATAAATTAGTTATCTTTTTTTTATACGAATCTGACAGATTGTTAAAATGATGTTTAATGCATTTCAAAGAGCATTCATTATTGAATCTTACTTTCGGAACGGCTTTCAAGTTGACGGCGATTCCTCCTTGTTTTGTGGAATTCCGAGAGAGGTATCCCAATGAAATTATTATATACCGAAAATTTTATGCTTTGGTTAAGAATTTAGTCAGCAATTTTAGAGAAACTGGAAGTATTGGAAGGAAAGAAGGGTCTGGTAGGCCAAAGAAGAGAGTGCTTGCTTTAACTGAAACTGTAAGACAACGAACTGACGAAGCTTCAAAAACACTAATTAGACATTTATACCAGCAAGTTGATGATTTAAGTTACGGTACATGCCACAGAATATTGAGATAAGCTTTGCATCTGCATTCTTACCGATTTATTTCCGTTCAGGAGCTTTTAGAACAGGATTATCCAGAAAGAGTTCGGTTTTGTCGTTGGTTTTTGGATAATCTCAATGATGAGCAGTTAAATGTAACCTTTTTTTTACCGACGAAGCCTAGTTTTACCTTACTGGGTACGTTAATTCACAGAATATGCGGATTTGGAGTAGCGAGAATCCATACGTTACAATTAAAGCTCCCCCCCTCCCATCCACAGAAAATAGGAGTCTGGGTTGGAATGAGTCGTCGTAGGTTAGTTGGGCGAATATTTTTCGAAGGCACGCTAACTGCAGCAAGGTACAGGAACGAATTATTTCAACCTTTCTTAAATGAACTTTACGATGATGAGCTACGGGATGGTTTTCTGCAACAGGATGGCGGAACAGCTCATGCAGCTGCAGCTACAATTAATTCGTTACGCGAATATTTTGATGACCGAATCATTAGTAGGAATACTGTAACACCCTGGCCCCCTCGCTCTTGTGATATTACTGTTTCGGACTTTTTTCTATGGCCCTATTTGAAAAACACCAATTTTAAAATTCCAGTTAATGATTTAAACGAACTGAAACTTAGAATTGAAGAAAACTGTCAAGAAATTAACAACTCACCTCAATTATTACAAAATGTTTTTGAAAATATGAGAAAATGAGTTCAGAAATGTTTGGAGGAAGAAGGCAGACATTTTCAACATTTGTTGTGATCATTACATTAGTTCAGGTTTATTCATTTCTTTTACTGTTGCTCAATAAAAGATTTCTGCTCCTAAAAATGACGTTTCATTATTACTTAATTCCAGCTAACACAACTTAACCTGAAATTGACATTACAAACATTCCTTTAGTATAGAAAAGACGTGACTTTTCATTCCACAGCCCGCTGGGGATCCGCTTTTTTTGGATTTCTTGACTTATATGCAGATCAACGAGCAATAGTCCGGGTAGAACAGAAGACATAAACTAAATTTAAGATAAAAAGAGGAGGAGACATGGCTGTATATTCTCACCATTACTCTTCAATGCTTACTCGGAGAAGTTATTTGCGTTAGATCTTCAGGATATTACTGACGGTGGCTCTATCAATGGCGAAATAATTAACAACATGAGATACTCCGATGACACCATACTTCTAGGTGATAGTGCTGAAGGACTTAAAAGAATAATTGACCGAATAACTAATGTAAGTGAGCAATATGGAATGAAACTCAATAATAATAGTATATTAAAGAACTAGTTTCATAAGGCCTTTTCTTAACGCACGAGTCCAAGTTTGAAAAACTAGACGCGAAGCGTCGAGTTTTTCAACGGACGAGTGCGACAAGTGGTCTCATGAAACGTGTTCTTTATACTATTTTTTCTATTGAGGAAGTTTAAGAGTATTTTAAATAAATTTATGTAGAAAATTTTACGTCAAATCGATTACTAGGGAGTTTTTATAAACACTTATGGCAGCATTGACAGGTGGCTGAAACTGACATTTCAAACTTTCAAATTCCAATCGAACTACCAACATCGTAAAAAAACAAACTAAAAACAGTACGATTATAGGCCTTCTTAACTTACTGTTTTTAAGCTAAAACAGTGTGCTTAGAACGGCTTTATAAAACCGAAATAGAAAAAAAAACAAAAATTATGGTTATAAGCAAAAATAACATCATAAGAACACCCTTTTATGTTAATAACACCCAACACATAGAAAAAATCTCTTATTTAGGCTGCATTCTCAACAGGGGCTGGGACCATTCGCAAGAGATAAAAATACGAATAGAAAAAGTCAGAGGGGCCTTCAAGCGTATGAGAAAAATCCTATGCAATAGAACTCAATGTGAAAACACTTACTCGAGTCCTCAGATGCCACATATTCTCTATCCTACTACGAGTATATAGTGCTGAAGTGTGGACAATCACTGAAGCTTCTTGCAAACGCTTACAAGCCTTTGAAATGTGGTGCTATCGCCGCATGCTCTGCATATCATGAACCCACCACACAATCAATGAAACAGTAATGCAAAGGATGCAGAAAGAGCACGAAATATTAACAACAGTAAAAGCTAGGAAAGTAGCATATTTCAGACACGTAATGCGCAACGACAAATATCGCCTGCTGCAGTTAGTCCTTCAAGGAAAAATGAAAGGGAAGAGAGGTCCGGGTCGCAGACGGATCTCCTGGCTGAAGAATCTTAGGCAGTGGATCGCAATGACTTCTGCCACACTGTTTCGTTCAGCTGTTAATAAAACCATCTGGACAAATGTGATCGCTAACATCCAAAGAGGATAAGCACTAGAAGAAGTAGATCAACAAGGGTCCTTCATGGTCGAAAAAAATGTTAACATCACCTTGCCTGCAGAAGGTTGTGCTTTACACTCTTTGGTGGTGGTGAACTTGAATGTTTCCACTGCATCGACGATAACTTACTGGATGACTCCTAGTAATTGCACCAAGTTTCGTTACCAGCTACTATTGACAGAAGAAAGTCATCACCATTTTGCCTATAGTCTGTCAGGTGTTGCAGAGATAAGCCCATTGGCAAACATTTTTGTTAATTAGAAAAGAGACGAGGAATCCATTGGGAACAAACGTTGCCGTAACCCAGATTACGAACAATACTATGGACAGATCCTACACTCGCACCAACAATTTCTGAAATTTCTCAAATTGAAATTCGATGATTTTCTCTAATAAGGACTTCCACACATGCCATATTGTTTTCTGTTAATGCAGTACACCTTGCACCTGGTCGGGGCTCATCCATAGTCCCCTATTTTCCATTATTAAATTTTCGGCACCATTCTTCCACTATTTGCATTCGCGTATGAATCTGTAACGGCTGCACACCCTCAGCGCATAAAAATTGCACGCTGATCAAACTTGGACGGATTTTCAACAACAAACGCTATTTCAAAATCGAAGTTTTAAAAGTCAGAATCAAATTCAAACGCCAGAAATTTATAAATGTGTTGCTTAGAAACACTACTAACATTAACAAACGTCATTTGAATGATTGCATTTGTTTTCAAGGCTAAGTTGATCAAAGATAGGTTTCAGTTGAACAAGCCTCGTATATCCATACCAAAAATAGTGTATAATATTCTAATAATAAACTCATAAAAAAGGGCGTGTAGCTTGACCGAGGTTGTACAATTAAATTAAAAAAAAAAATTTTGTGTTAGATAATGAAACTGTTCCTACAAGATAATTTTCATGACTAATAATTTGAAATTTTCTTCTGAAACTGTGCTAGACACTCATTTGCTCGTAGTTATCATTAAGTATTCATGTAGATCGTTCTTGGTAATGACGTGTAATTTATTCGTGTCGCTACACGTATTGATCTCTGGGTCGTACGAAGACTAATTTTAAAAATACCATTCGTAACACTCATAAAGATAATACAAATCTGTATCGTGTGGACAGCAGAAACATTTAAGCAGAAGTTTGAATTTTAGTATCAATAACAAAGGAAAGCAGAAATCAGACGGTAAAACGCACCACCGATTCCGTGCGCGCTCATTCGTCTCGAGGTAATGCTCAGTGCAGCGTCGCGATCCGAGCTTTCTTACTGCGAGCTTTGAGCTTTTATCTTTGAGCGGTCGTTGGAAAATCCGGTGACATTTGTACAACTTGAACATTGTATATATTAGGGAATTAATGGTATTTCCTATTTATCTGTGCAGTTCTGCGAGTTTCCTTATGTGTCTCCCCTATACGTAGCTGATAAAGACTTAGAAAACTTTCGTGAGTGGTTTTGACGCACTTTTCAACGTGGTTCTCTTACGCACCGACGCATCAAAGCATAATATTGATGTGAGTGGCTTTTTTACTTAAATATTTTATTAATTTCATATTGTCAATTGTGAAAATTTAATGGTTGGTGTAAAGGCGGAATTGTTATTATTGTTTTGATTATGATTCCCAATTGAAAATTATACGTATAGACAGAACAACGTAAAATTGATATTTTTTCCATTTTTAAAGCCCAAACAATAGAAGTAATTCCTGATAAACTAAATCATAAGTTTTCAATTCTATTATTTTTAAAACCATTTATTGTACATTTTTTAAATATTACATACACTGTCTTTTTTGATCTAATGTTAAAAATATTTCTGTCGACAAGAATACTCTCATTTTAGTCATCTAATGCGACGCAAAAGGTATGTAACAAGTATTTGCAATGCCAGTACTACTTGTTGCGATATAATTAGCAATTGTATGGTTTTTTCTGCACTAGAATTTGTAATTGAAATTAATTGTGCAATGTGTCCGCTCACGTATATGGAATAGATCGTTTAGAAATTGAGGTGGATTAAGAACTACACATAAGGAAGTTGTCTAGCCGAACACTTAAAACACATAACATGAGTAATATTTTCTTAAAGTTATCTAAATCTAAAGTTGGCGAGCAAAAATAGCAGTTAATAACCATTTCAGCAGGTAAAATTTCAAAAGTTTGTTGGGTCTGAAAAAGAAAGTTGCTTAATTGTCTGAGTTGCTACACAACAAACTTTATACCTCACAGTATTCATTCGCTGGAAAGTAAATTTGCAGAAATTTATTTCATTTTGCGTTTTAAAGAAGAGTTGTTTTGTGGTTGTATAAAGTGAACTGTCGTGTTTGCTCAGTTTTGAAGCAAATGGAGTAGGTGGAAGTGTTTCACATTTAATTCAGCATACTTTTGTGTTTGAAATTTGATATGTATGTAATACCAAAAAAATGCAGATTCTAAGGAAGTGTAATTTTAAAGATCGTACAAGACTGTAAAGGCGTTAACGAAAACAAAAATAAGATAAAGGAAAGCCGCTAGCAATAGTGACGCGATATGCCTCTGAAGATATGTAATTTACATGTTGTTGCATATTAGTAAGGCATTAAAAATTGGATGGTTATATGTAAGAAACTGAATCTTGTGGAATTTGGCAGGTGATTCCATAGAAATAGGTAATTATAAGAATGATAATTCGTATAAACGTGGGTTCAAGAACGATTCGTTACGGAGTTAAAACTCTCTGAATTTACACCTATCCGACCTTTTTTTACTTTCCCATACCATATAGGTATAGGGTAAGTATTGAAATCATGAAAATTTTCGAAATCGAGATTTTAACGGATATATCCGTTTTGGGTCTCTAGGAACCCAAAAAAGTGGTTTTTAAAAAATGTCTGTCTGTGGGTGGGT
>JABXWE010022084.1:0-54146 GCA_014611495.1 Limonius californicus | reverse complement strand
CTTCCGATGGCATTCTTTGTTTAGTTTAAGGAATTATAAAGACATTTAACATATATTTAATAATAATTAGATTAATTTAACATAAATATCATGGCAATATATATATATATATATATAAGGCGAGTTGTACTACGGCTGTCGCCGCATCTCGCATCCTAGACTCCGTAATTTCCAATCTTCTTCTTGTAGGTCTCTACTCTCCATGGCTTTCCTAACTTCATCTTCCACATCCTTCTAGGTCGGCCTCTCTTTCTTGTATTCGATGAACGCCATACTCATAATTTACTTGGTCATCTTCCTGCTGGCATTCTTCGCACATGGCCATACTATCTCAGTCGTTTTGCTTCTACAGTATCCATAATGTCTGTCTATTCCCATTGTTTCTCTTATAGCTGTGTTTTGCACTCTGCCCTGTCTTGTTATTCCGCAGCTCCTCCTCCAGTAATCGAAATCCAATGCCGTAAGTCTAGACATATTTCTCTTGTTAATTTCCCATAATACGAAACCGTAAGTGCTGTTGCTTTCCACTATTGTTTTATACACATGATTTTAGTTTTCTTCGTTAGTTGCTGACTCCACAATAGATTGTTTAGTTGTTTTATTACTGTTCTGCCTTTATTTCTTCATCGCTTCTACCGTTTTCTGTTATTTTTATGCCCCAGTATTTGTATCAATTGGTGTTTCTTATTGTTTGGTGGTTTAGCTGTAAATCTCTTCCTACTCCGCCAACGACCGGATATTCAGTTTTTGAGGTATTTATCAATCTCCACTTCTTGCATTCGTCATCCAGTTTCCGTAGCAGGTAGTCTATATCATCACCATCTTCAGCAATGATAACCTGGCCGTCCGCAAAATGGAGCGTAAATAGTTGATCATTATCTATTCCCATGTTCGAGCATTTCCTTCTCCATTCTTTAAAATCTTGGTTTAGATATAACTTAAACAATGTTGAAGGTGCAGGTGCAGATAAATGATGTTACGATACAAATTGCTGAAGAGGTAAGGTACCTAGGGGTCAAAATCAATCTAAATATGACTATGACAAACCACATCGTAAACGTAATGATGCAAGTCAAAAGTTTTATCTAAACAGCTGGTGCGAATAATGTTGAAGCAAGCTTCGGTCGTGTACTCGATAATACTGTATGCATCACCGATTTGGAAAATCACGGTAAAGTACGAAAAATATATACAATACTGGTCAAAACACATAGAAGGATCATAATCGTCATCAGCAGCGCATTTCGAACCATCTCTACATCAACCCTCGAGATTATTACGGGGACAATGCTGCTAAATATAATGATAGAAGAAAAAGCACGCATACATGTAGGAATAGCAACAAAGATGGAATGAGTCAGAGGGGAAGGCTGCATAGACTAAACGACGAATACCAGACATCAAGGATTAGGTTGAAAGAAAGCACGGAAATGTGGATTCTTTCCGGATGTAGATGCTTTGCGGTGTAACCCTACCAAAAAGAAAAAAAAACGAGTATGTGTTCTATTGCGAGAGATGGGAGGAAAATATAAGAGCCATAGTTAGGCACACAGGAGTTACCGTAACTCCAGTAAATTTCGTGGACACCTTGCAATAAAGCGACAAAAACTTGGCAATAATGGACGGCATAAGGAGCATAATGAAGACCAACAAAGAGGAGAAGACACGGCCAGAATAATAGAGAGCTGCCACCCCGTAGTAATACGAAGGTGGTTCAAAAGTGGAGGTAGTAACAAAAGGGCGGTTCACCTCTAGCGTCCACAACACCCTTCAAGAAGAAGGTCACATCTACTTACAGATGCCTCTGGTTATCAGACGGAACTCCGTATAGTTATTTAACTGATGAAATCCGCATTTGACTCCAACATCAAAAAGCTCCAGGATTTTCCCTATAAGATACCATCAAGAACTTGTACTGCCCCGTCCAGTTATCCATCGCGACCGCTATTATAGAAGAGATAGCCTCCTCGGTATAAAGATCGTCTTAAAGATCACCGAAACTCTTAGATGGTTGACCTCCTTAGCATCCATCAAGTTCTTCTTCTTAGTTTAGGACTTAGACACCATCCTTTTGGTGTACATTCAGGTGGTCTTTCTGTTATGAGTTTATGTGTATTCACTATTTTGGCTAGTCTGTTCTCGTCCATTCTGTTTACGAGATCTTTCAATTGCCTCCTTTTATTTTCACCCCATCAAACCATAAGTTAAAACATTTAAAAGATGTAGATATACCACAACACCAACTTCATCTTTATCAACAGTTTATGTCTTCCTACGAAATAGATGGTAAAGATATTATGAACGTTTCTAAAAAAATACTTTTGTTGATTAATGTTAACTGTTAAAGGATAAAAACGAACATATCCTCTTTTCATAAGAGACCAGAACATAGAGAGAGTGGATAATGTTTATGGTCTATTGCTAATGATTTGGAAACACCTATGTTGCGTTCACTTATTTGGCATAATTTATTGTAACCACATGAGTGCAGCCGCTGGGTTTCCTAAAAATAAGGACGGCATTCTCTTTGTAATATGATCAGGGTAGATGCCACCTTTACTGGTCACAAAATGTGTGGTGACCAGTTAGTTGAAATTATTCACTCTTCAAAGCAAGTCAGTTTCGACTCGCAACATTAAAATAGTTAAAATAAAATACTTTATAAATAACAAGTTGTGTTTAATTGAAAACTACAACACTGTGGTATATTGAGCCACAACCTATTTGTGTATTTATAATTATTCTGATAATATGACAATCGTATGTCTTCTTACAAAACAGATTGTACATCTCTCTCCATGGTCCTCAGTCTGTAGACTGGTTTGAAGCAGCACTACACTGTTTTCTATTGGAAGCCTTCCTTTTCATATCTTCATAGCTTCTGCTTCCTGTGTCTTCCGTGATTTGTCTTATGTACCGAAGGCGGGGTCTTCCTCTCGGGTTTTTCCCTTCTACTGTATCCTCGATAATTGTTTAACAGCCATATACCATGAATATACATAAAAAATACTTTCTCCATATTGGGTATAAGATAAAAATGAACACATTCTTTTTTCCAAAACGGAGGAGAACAGATACAGATTGAATAATGTTTATGGTCCATTTATAATGATTTGGAAGAACATGTGCTTGGATATTGATAACCTTATTCTAAAATTATTCACGCTCCTGTGGAATCTTATACTAACAATAAAACAAGAGCGGTAATGGCAATAACGGATATTCTCAATTTTAGTGTTGAGCATTAAATAATAAGCTATAAATAAGGACCTAATGAAGGTCCTAAAAACAAAGAGTGTGATACCCAATATCATGACCACACCTTCCTCTGTCATTTATACTTATAATGAGCCCTTTCTCTGGACAGCATAATAGGGTAATATAATAAAGGCCTTCCCTAATATGAGAACGAAGCGTTGCTTTACAATTATGTTTCGTCAAGCATGTGGTAGTTTCAAACTTTACTGCTGTTTAATATTTCCTGGCATTCGTTGTAATGGAGTACAATAGAGAGGTTCTCTATAAATAAATTAGAAGATAGCGTTCATATTGTGATATGCTTTATTTATTGAAGTATATCCGAAACAACCGTCTCGTATTTTATATTTTCATGTGCATTATCGATCCGGTAAATTGCGGAGTTCGAGTTAGTCAAGAGCTTTTCTCAAGATAAAAGGTCTTATATTGGATACACTATTCATCAAACACAAGCGCTATAAATCGCTAGAACTACGATTTAACGAAGGAACTACTACGTAGTATGTTGACTAAATAGCTTTAAGAAAAATAGTAGCTAAATTTGATTAGAATTTTAGAACTTTGAGATTCTACTTTAGTTTGCTTGCAAGGTTGGGGTAATAAATATGCACTGGAAGTTCTATTAACTCAGGGAAGCTAACGTTTTGCTGATGTAGCGTTAAACGTGCTGACTCTACTTAAAATTCACCCCTTCAAATAACATGGCCAAAATCGCGGTAGTAAAAACGGTACCTAAAGCGAAGGGCACAGTATACTATTAAATTATTAGTTGTAAATTCAGTATGCTTGCAAAGGCTGAAATAAATTTAATTGGTACACAAAATTAACAAGAGAACATTTAGAACAAATGTAAACATATATAACGTGTGATTCACGGGATAGTACGAGTCTACCATCCGCAAAATAGGTAACCCAAAATATATATCACATATCACAAGGCACTGGAATATTTACATTTTTCTGGTGGGATTATTAATTCGAGATGCCTATTCGGTAGCAATTCTATCAACTCGCCTGAAGCTGTAAGCTTAATAGTTACTGAAACATGAAAACTGCCGTAACTTGGAAACAAAGCTAATTCGGTCGTATTAACATCTCAACTTCCTCAAAGTTTAGCACATATAAGACAAAGTTTGGGAAGACCCTAGAATTATCATGGAAACGCTACTTTCCTCGAAGTTGATAATAATCTCGCAAATCGTCGCGTTAAGTGACTCTCTCTAAGAATAAATACCGCATACGTATTTGCAATAGGTAATATGATTTTAAGATAGAAGTAGTATAAAGGTGTAAAAAAGTTACAAAAAAAAGGTCAAACCCCAGATAAAACTTGTAATTGAAATGAAACTAAAAGTAAGTACCTTGGTATGTACTTTTTTAATAAATTACTATCAACATTATTAGCAAATCAAATGGACAGGCTGATACCATTTCAATTCACATTTTCAGATCATTATTATCTTAAGTTTTTTTAACGTTTTCTTATCCACGGCCTGCTCTTGTTTTGTAATGGATAATACAGAATACCCCGTACATTTACATTTACAGCTTTATATTATAGACTTCTCGAGTAGTCCAGTGGTAAGAGGGCCAGACTCGTAATGCGAAGTCCTCGGTTCGAATCTTGGGATAGGAAGAAATTTTACTGAAATTCCTAAGGTCGGTAGCGAGCTCGGTAACCATTCGACGTTGGGTTGCAATTAACAGCGCTTCTCGTAACCACTGGCTAACCAGGAGAAGTAACAAGGCCACACACAACATCATTCATACAATTAACCCAAATAGTGAAAATGAAGGAAGCGAATGTTGTTGGGGGGAGCAGGAAGAGCGTGATGCAAAACCAAAGGGGAACCATCACCTTCAATTATTCCTGAATGTATGAATGACAACCTCGACACCGTAAGGTAAAAAAGAGGAACTGATAAAGAAAGAAAGAAAGAATTATAGACTTCATGAATTTAACTTTCTAATGTTATGTTACAAAAAGTAGTAAGTAGTAAATAAATAAGATATGGTCGAAACTATTAGGCTGTGCAATGCGTTAAGCTTGGCACGTTCCTGTGGACGTTGGTGAAAACCTAGACGTCTTCTGTTATAATAGCAAATTAACCAAAAAATTTGGTGAGGTTATGTACTATCCAATACTTAATTAATAAAAAAATAAAGAATTGGAGAACAGCAGTATTTGATATCCAAATAGACCAGTAAACCGAATTATTCGATATCGGTGTGTGTAATTCGTTTATCCAAATTATTCGGTATCAAAATATTCTGGTTTATCGAATTGTTTGATATACGGTTAGTTGGGCTAGTCGAATTGTGCAGCACCCCGACAGTCTGGTCTGTCGAATTATTCAATATCCGGATAATTCGGTTGAGCTAATTCTTTGGTATCTGGACAGTCCAATGAACCGAATTATTCGGTTGCCCGATAGCTGGGGTAGTCGAATTATTCTATATCCGGATATTAAGGTTAACAGAATGAATAGCCATCCAGGTAAATCAGTTGGGCAAATTATTTTGTATCTAGATAGCTGAATTATTCCGTATTGGGATAGTTCGGTTATTCGAATTATTCAGTATTCGGATAGTTCGATTATTCGAATTATTCGGTATCCGAATAGTCCGGTTTGTCGTATTATTCGGTATCCGAATAGTCATATATTCAATGTCTGGTATACAGAATTATTTGACATTCAGATAATTCGATTGGACGAATTATTTGGTATTTGCATAGATCAGTGAACCGAATATTTCTTTATCCGGGTAATCCTCTAACCAAATCTTTCGGTATAGGAATAGTCCGGTTTGTCGTATTATTCGGTATCCAAATAGTCGGTTTAATCTATTCTATATCTCGTTAGTCTGGTCTACAGAAATATATGGCATTCAGATAATTCGATTGGGCGAATTATTTGGTATTTGGATAGATCAGTGAGCCAAATAATTCGTTATCCGGGTAAACCGGTTAACCAAATTTTTCGGTATACGAATAGTCCGGTTTGTCGTATTATTCGATATCCAAATAGTCAGTTTAATCTATACTATATCTCGATAGTCTGGTTTACAGAATTATTTGACATTCGGATAATTCCATTGGGCGAATTATTTGGTATTTGGATAGATCAGTGAGCCAAATAATTCGGTATCCGGGTAATCCGGTTAACCAAATTTTTTGGTATACGAATAGTCCAGTTTGTCGTATTATTCGGTATCCAAATAGTCGGTTTAATCTATTCTATATCTCGATAGTCTAGTTTACAGAATTATACTGCATTCGGATAATTCGATAGGGCGAATTATTTGGTATTTGGATAGGTCAGTGAGCCAAATAATTCCTTATCCGGGTAATCCGGTTAACCAAATTTTTCGGTATACGAATAGTCCCTTTTGTAGTGTTATTCGTTATCTAAATAGTCGGTTTAATCTATTCTATATCTCTATAATCTTGTTTACAGAATTATTTGGCATTCGGATAATTGGATTAGGCGAATTATTTGATATTTTGACAGATCAGTGAGCCGAATAATTCGGTATCCGGGTAATCCGCTTAACCAAATTTTTCGTTTTGCGAATAGTACGGTGTGTCAAATTATTTAATATAGAGTTGTCGAATTTTTCGGTATCTACACAATCCTGTTAGAAGACGTTTTCTACATCTGAATAGTGCGGTCAACAGAATTACCTAGATAGTCCGATGAGCCGAATTATTCGGTGTTCGGTTAGTACGGTTAGCTGATTTTCTTGTTATTTAGATTATAAGATTTGCCGAATTATTTAGTATGGGGATAGCCTGGTTATCGGAATTATCTGGTATCCAGATAATTCACTTAACCTTAGTTTCTGTATTTCTTTAACATAAACTTTAAATTGAACATGTAATATCTCTTAACCAATAGAACGGCAGTTCTCCCTCGCAAGTCAATGGCAAACCAGCAAGGTATTCTGCCTAGTAAATCTTCTCTGGAGTAGAAGTCTTTACACTTCCCGTGGTTCGGAGCTCACATATGTGGCACTTTAAGCGTACAACGCAGGCATAGGAGAGAAGATCGCTACGCCTCGTAAGAGATAAAGTACTTGAAGAAGAACAACCAATAGAATCATACTAGAAATAAAAATTTTGGAATATCAACAATTGCAAAAGTGGTGCGCTTACAAAAATATTTTTTCGAAGACTGCTTAGAATGTGATTTCATAGAGACATGAAACACAGTAAAATTGTTTTTTTAAATAATATATATCATTCCTTAGGAAATTAAATTATTGTCATTTCGATTTTAAGGCCTTCTTACTCTAAAAACAGGAAATTAATTGAATAAAATCTTTTCTCTTAGCCCTTATAATAAACGATTAAAAAGTTTTCTGATTATGAAGACCACGGAACTTTTTTACGGCTCAGATAGAACTACCATGCAAATGTCAATTTACCCAACTGTCAAATTAAGGTAATTTATTCATCTTTCAAACTGCAGAGTCTGAGGTTGTCTTCCGGGAGTTGGAGGCCTTTTGCAACACCCCTTATAACCCTAAAATAGTAATTATTTTTTTTTAATTAAATGTTCTGATTTGTTTGCATTAAAAGCGGTATTTTATTCTTACAACGCAGCAAGTGAATTCGTACTGAGAGGTTATGTTTAATATAGCTAAAACTAAACGCACAGTATATGACGCGTTGGGACATCCACAGCCAACGTTTTGACCACATTTGACCCATTTCGATAACCACACATTTTGATAAAGTTTGTGATGTACCAGAAGTCTGAAAGATCTACAAAACTGTTTTATTTGTTGGCGAAACTCACTATAAGCATATTCATTATAAGTTTACGTGTTATTGCTTTTTTACATTAGCAAACCCAAAATTTGCTTGTCCCTATTTTTCAAATCAACCTGTATAGAGGTTATGGTTTGATGTATGAGGCAGTCAAAATTTCATTTTTAGTTGATTTACGATTTGTAGCAACCCTATGTTTATGAAAAAAACGATTTTAGGGCTGAAGGTCATGGCCTGTGGTACAGTTTTTGTTGAAGATGGTTATTATCACTAGTATACCCATTTCGTTTCCTTTATTAATTCTATTATAGTTTGATAAAGAAAGCGTTAATTCGTACCCACATGTTTTTATACTATTCACATTCGGTAAGTAATGGTTATTCTTAGTTAGATATCCTCTATTCGTTTGATATTATTTACTATAACTAAAAATCCAATAGAAGTAGGAGAAAATACGCACAAAAACTCCACAGCCCTCGGAATAACATCAATACAAAGCAGAAGCTGCATACGCACCAACCCCAAAACAGATAAACGCAAAACTCATCGGAAAATTGCGCGCATACAACGGATTCCACGCTTCCCCCCTCATCTCGCCAAAAGGGCCGTGAAAACTACTTTTACGATCCCGGGGCCGCGGGCCTTGTTTACTATCCTTGAGAGCTTACTACATCACGGCTTGGCAGAAGAGAACACCCAGGGAATTGATATCCGACATTAACGTTTGTTTGTAGTTCATGCGGGGATCTCTATGCACCTAGACGACTGACGCCCCCACTGCCAGCTGCTGCGGATCAATACCGAGGGTCCTCCCCCAGGCGGCGGCACCCCTGACCTAGCTGCATCTGACCTTCACGGAATTAAAGTCACGACTCTGACAACCCTGGTGTTCTTTCTGCTTTCACAAACTTCCGTTTGACGGTGTGAGCTGTAGAATGTGGAACAGCTGATCGTGTCCACCTTTACCAATAAGGGATTACCATCTATTGATAAAGTAAGGGAAGAACATCAAATGAACACTTTAAAAATGTAAAAAAAACTAACACATTCACAACACAAGATAATTAAAGCAACCTACATTTACATACCAAAACGCCCCCCAATAGACATTAAAATCACCCCACATTCAATCAACGAAATGACAAGCAGTTTTGCTTTTTATTCGAATAGCAGATCAGTTATTAAAAGTGCCCACATATACAGTATGGTCACCAAAATTTTCATTAGGCGTTAACTGTGAAAAACAAATTATGTGTCTCTAGTTAAGCCATACAGTTTATAATATTTCCTACAATTTTTTAGTAGTTGCCAAAGTACAGCTCGATTGCTTTTTGCACAAAATCTGTGTAACGAAATGCATATCGTAATATCAGCAAGGATTACAACCTAAGTGTAAGTTTCTTCAAGGCTTACACAATTGGTTAATGTTAGAGTTTAAATTGCTTGAGAAACCCAGATAAGTTCTTTTAATATGGTTAAGCGGCATGGGCTGTAAGGGGTTTAGCTATCACTACATTCGAATATTTGTACCGCATTTAAAAAATATTCAGTTTAAATAAAGAATTATATACAACAAGAGCCCAATAGATTTTAGATAATGTACACTTCACGTTTTATACGCTTTTCATGATAATAAAAAATTGCTTCCAATATATCATACAATCAACATATACCGACGATTAAGCAGGGCTACATACCACATATAGGCAGGGGCGTTCTTGGCTGATTTATGGGGGCTCATTATCTCTAAATTGCATCTTGCACCCCTCAATTCGTTTATTACATAATTCATAAAGTAAAACATTATAACTCATTCAATATCAAGATTTTCAAAGACTCTACTTTGATGTTATTGTACACAGCAAATCTGCCCCTCGAGACAATTATTCCGACGTAGTTCTAAAACCTTTAAAACTGCTCATGTGTATTCTAAACTTCAAATCTCTGTAAAAGCTTACAAATTCTCCCCCATCTGCCTTCTGAAAGCATGTTTTATGCGAAGAAAACCGCTTGATTCCTAAACTGTGCATTTTAAATGTATTCGGCCATCGTTTTGCGTGCCTTTGTTCATTTGGAACAAAAACTCCTACTTAGTGATAGGTGGACACCCCAAGGCAGCTTATGCCTACCACAAATTCAAGATTTTGAAAGAACTTGTGGAGAATCGGCCCAAGTCTGTTAAGTAATTCAAACACTTATAGGAAGTTCGTAATACTAAGGTTTATTAAGATATGTATTCACGAATAAATATTTTGTGTTCCAGAGTAAATAATATCTCTAGTAACTAAATAATATGATAAATATTAAATAATTGTAGAAACTACACGGCTTCAGTAAATACACACGTTTCGTTTTCCACAGCCAACCGCTAAAGAGCATTTACATATTTTACGTTTCCTATACATTATGTATATACACTGCTCCAAAAAATTAACGCACCACAACTAACAATCACAATATTGTTTAAAGTATTGAATGTAATGAAGTACTAAACGTACTTCATAGATAATGCTTAAAATTAAGTAAACCCCATTTTATCCAAATTAACAACAATCAACGCAAAAATTAAAAAAAATCAAAACTCGAAAACTGAAAAATTGTAAGTTGACAGGTTCAGTAGGCTGTGTTTCTGCCTCGACTTGTTATGACAGCTTGACAACGACGGTCCATGCTTGAAATTAACACACTTAACTGCTCTTGTTCAAGATTGTCCCACATTTCCACTAATGAATTCCCTAGATCGTTAAGAGTTGCAGGGGGTGGTTGAAGGGATCGTACTTGTCTTCCGAGAATGTCCCAGAGATGTTCAATCGGATTCATGTCCGGACTTCTGGCTGGCCGTTGCATAACAAGAATACCACCATTGTCTAGGTATTCTTGCACAATTCTGGCTGTGTGGGGCCGAGCGTTGTCGTGCATTCATTGGAAGTTGACTCCGATGTATGGGGCATATGGCACAACATACTGTTCTAAGATATCCGTAATGTACCTCTGACTATTTAAAGTGGCGTTGGGGAAGATGTGTAGGTCTGTGTGGGCCCTGAAAGATCTGCCTCTCCATACCATTATTGAGCCACCACCAAATGCAGTCGTGGAGGCAAAATTGCATCGAGCATATTGTTCATTTGGACGTCCAAAAACTCGTATGCGCCTATCATGACTCTCCAAACAAAATCTGGACTCGGCTGTGAACAAAATGCGTCTCCAATCTTCATTTTCCCAATTGAAGTGGTTTCTAGCAAAATCCAATCTGTGTCTGCAATGGTCTGCAGTCAACTATGGGCCAGTAGCTGGTAATCTGGCTCTCATATTGCCTTCCAGAAGACGTTGGCGAACGGTTTCAATGCTAACCTGCACATTACGCACTGCTGAAAGTTGTCTATTGAGGAAGTCACATGCTTTTTGTAAAATGTACTTATTTTTTGTATTATGATGATTTGCCATGAAAATCTTAACGTGAACAGACGCTCGTCTGGCGAATCAATTAAACTTGTAATTTTGTGTGTTTATTATATCCTGTTTGAATAAAACTATATTATTAAGTGTTACGGTTCCAATCAGCGTTATTTGTTACTTATCTGTGTGAAAAATGGATAAAATTTGGCAAATTTGCCGAAAATCAAGAATTTGGGGAGAATTAGCGTCAACAGACTTCAGTTGTTTTTTATTCGACAGTTTTTGTTTGAATCTGCGTTTGACGTTTAAAACGTCAACAAACTTCAAGGTTAGGAATCATCTAAAAGTCTGACAAAAGTTTAAAATCTGTTAAATATTTTGGAGATATTCGCATCATATTCTGGAATAGCAATCGAATTAAATTTATAATATATTAAAACAAATAAGTAACATCGAATCAACAACAATTTGAAAAGAGAAGCAAGTTTGGGGTTAATAATATAAAAAGAAAATATAAAGATGCAACGCATTTATGAGTTGATTGGTATATTTCGACATCTGAAGTAATAAGCAGTAAATAATATTTGGATTAATTATCTTGTGAAACGATTTTACGAATACGAAGATACTCAATCCACCGTTTCTCTGCGAGGAACTTAGAAAAAAGCAACAAACGATGGAGTTTCGTTTTGAAGTTCAAGATCAACAGGGCGCAGGAGTGACATCTTAATTTCATCTAGTGAATTTTACCAGAAGAAAATAAGCAAGTGCTTGCATGTGCAAAGGTCCGTTTGAAAGTGCGTTTTAAATTAGACCTTACTACTTAGTTCATGTAACTTTGTCATTTAATTGTTAAAGTTGTTTAACGTGTTATAAGAAAAATCGTAGATAATTCGATAACATTTAATTCATTTCTTTGTTGCATCCATATTTTATAAGTTCATGTTTACTACTTTGTATCTTTCGCCTTGTTCAGTTAACCAGCGCAAGAATTTAAAGATTATACAGCAATTATAATAATATATATAATAATTCTTTTAAAGTTGATGTTTGAAGTGCCCTTTGTGTTGTTTCAACATCTTATGTAATAATATTGTAATATTTTGTTTTCATATGAAAGGGAGATCATCTTTATTGCGGGTGCAAGTAAGGCAAGATTCCCCTTTCTTCAAACGTAATTTTTCTGTCGCTTCGATGAGGGGCGCATACGTAGATCCCTCAATAAAACATCATTTTATATCTATATATGTATGTATATATTGAAAACAGTTTATTTATCAATATGAAACCAATTCGCTAACAGTCTTTCCGTCTCGCCGCTGCGCATCGGCCTCTTCGCTAGAACGTGCTTCTCCTCAGCGCAATTTAAACATCGAATCCGATAGAAATTCCAGAGAAAGTTTTTTGGCGGCAAGATCCCACGGTTGCCAGGCGGATTGGAGAATTATGGGCAGTGGGTTGCAGCACAGGATTTTCATACGCTGCAATTTCAGAAATATGTGCAAGCTAAATCTAGGTAGGTTCAGACATACTGAAACAGAGATCGTCGTATTCGTAAGTTCACGTAATTTAGGCAAAACAGCCCAGTAGAAAAATTTAAATATAATATCTACAGTAAATCCTTTACCGTATATCAGGAACTCAAATTGAGAACAATTTCAATTTGAAACTAAGAATATAATATGGTAAAAGCTGTACCATGGTACTTCTGCGAGTGCTTTGCGTAGAGATCTTCTTGCAGATACCTACGTTGTGCGATTTAAAATACCACAGACGTAGAGGACCTACAGCTTAACGTGGCCTCCAAACCACTTCTACTGCAGATAAAATTTACTAGGCAGAATACCTCGTTGGTTTGTCACTACCTTGCGAAAGAGAACGGCCGTTAAAAAACAGCGTAGAACTCTAACACGCTGACCTCTAGCCCACGACCGCTTCACCATTGTACTACTAGTCGTTTTTGTAATAAACTAATTTCTGATATCAACAATTAATTTCATATATATAAAATGTATAAATGTATGTATATACAACTGCACATACTTTTGTAAAAGAAGAACATATACAGGGTGGGAAGAAATTTAAATGTGTGGTAAATTGGAGGTTAGTCAAAAAGCCGTTTCAAAAAACAGCCCTAAAATAAGTATGGATTCTCAAAAACTGTTTGAAACCCCCTACAATTCTAAATATTAGAATATGTAAGACAGCAGATCTTAGAAGCTCTAGTTTTACTACATCTAAAGTCCCTACAGCTTTCGAATAGTATATATTTCTTGCATTCGTTCCTATAAAAATGGTCAATTTTATGAACAAGCTATTAGAATCACAAAACCTAGAGCAACAGGCAACACACTGGCTAACGCATTAGCAAATCCTGAAACCTTAGATAATTTAACTTTTGGTTGGGTAGTCATAGAAGAACGGCCCAAAAACCGAAAATGCATACTTTGAAATTAGATGTTTCACATTCTGCAAGTTAGGGAACTTTGTGATGACCGGGTCCATGTACAACATGTTCAAGCCCCCTTGGACTGGAGATAAAATTCACGGCAAATAATTTCTAAGTAACTTCTAGTAGAAAGAGTTCAGGCACGTTTATTTATTGCATCATTTGCTAAAGAACTGTTACTTAAGTAGCGTATAGTTTAATAAGATAATTTTATATAATTTTCGCCTATGAAAGATTTGTTATAAATTTGCAAGCATATCAACCAGGCATCTCTGATTCATTATAATGTTAACAAAAATTTAGTTATCGCAGTATTTTGTGATGTGTATTTTGGGTTGCCTATATTTCTTTAGAAGGGTAAGCTGGTACTCTTCTCGGAATCATTCTGTATACCGTATAAGTCTATTTTTGCAGACACTTATGATACACGCCGTATAAATAATGTTCAGCGACAACCAAATCGCGTTTAGGTTTTAAAAATGCACATCGTTGGATACCATCGCAAGCACTGCCCGAACTAATCAAAAATTTAACAAAGTAGTAAACCGCCCCTAACTGAAAGCTAGGGTGGATATATTAGGGCCGTTAAATTTATGGAAAATTCCGCGATTGAATATCGAGGCACACCTGCCACGCTCAAATGTCCACAACCGATGTGGAGCATTAACGTTTATGTGCAGAATAATTCAACTGAAGAGATAAGCAACCTATGATGGATAAAGCACTTTCAATAATTAAAAGACTCGGTTGTAAATTTTTGATTGTGCTATACTTTAAGTGGAGAAAAGTAATAAGGTGGCAATCAATGACGATGCTGCTGGTAAAGGTGTGTGCGCCGCTTGTGTCCCTATTTAGAACCAATTACTTTGATAAGTTTGGCGAAATGAAGGTATTTTTCCATATGTTCCCCATATGGACAGCAATTTAGGACTAGAATTTCAGCATAAGCAATTCACGAAAAAATTTTACACACGAATTCAGTGTTTCTTCGAATTGTTATAGTCAACGGCAGCATCTGCATGCTCAGTGCCATATTGTTTTAAGCAGTTTTGTGCTGAATACTTACAAATCTCAAAAACGTCGATTCCGTTACAAAAATATTTACATAAAATAAAACAAACACTAAAGCAACATATAATAATTCAGTTTTATCAAGAGAGGATAGTCAAGAGAAGATTGAACAGCTGTTAAGAGTCTGCGCAGGACGCGTACATCGTAATTGTGAGTTACAATGGAGCAACGAGTGAATATTACATTTAACTGTAAATTAGGAAAAACTGTGTACAGGCATAACATCTGAAATCGTGCTAGATTGTTTAAATGATTTAAATGCTGCAAACACGAGGATGTTTAGGAAACCTGGTGATTTTCGATTTCTCGAAATGCAGATCGAGTCGTAAAAGAAAGATCGAATTATAATTGCAGTGTATATCTAGTAAGACCGCAATTTCGAGAAAAGATCTTGTTGCATGACAATGCACCTGCCCATTCTGCACTAATTGTGAACTAATTGCTTATTAAACACGGTATTATTAAGAGCAATCAGCTACTCTACTTAAAGTCAGTTTCTTCGGCCCCCTTTACCCACTGTTGTCAAAAAATTTCTAAAATTTTTAACAAATGTATTCAAGTTGAGATTACTATGAATAAGTATCATATATCAATTCTTGTTACTTAAAGTACGTTTCTTTTTATTATGCCCTTCCAAGAATTAAATGCCTAAACATTTATCAAAGGTATGTTTTCGCTTCCTCGAATATAAAATTATAATTTCCTTACAATCCAGAGTATCTTTAAACTTTGCCAACAAACTTAACTTTAACGTGAATGTTAAATAACTTAACCTAAGCCAATATGCAGTTTACGTAGATATAATTAAATACAATCTAATATAGTCTCACAAATTACATGCTATTAATCTAATTTATCTTAATGTTAATTTAGACCTAACCTCAATCTTCACCAAACTTATTCTCCGCTGACCTTCATTTTAACTTAAAGTTAACCTTTCCGTAATCTACGTTACCCCAAATAATCGTAAGTTTAACACAACTTAATATAACCTATAACTTTGAACGAAATCAGCGTAACTTATCTTAATTTAACAGTAATCTACTATTACTACTTTGTTAATTATACTAATCAAACTTAAATTAACTCGCTCTAACTTAATCTAACCTGATCTAACACTATTTTTAATATTCACCAAACAGATCATTAACCTAACTTTCAACCTTTACCTAGCCTTAAGCTACTGTGAATTTTAATCTCGCCTACTTTTATTTTAATCTCGCCTACTTTTAATTCGATTTAATAAAACCTTAATTGTAATCTTGATTAAGCAACCTGTCATTTATATGTTAACCTTAAGGTAACTCAATCTAAGCCATCATAAATGCTATCCAATCTAACTATAACTTATTCTACTCTAAGACAACTGAGTCTAACTCTAATCTCAATATTTACCCAATCTTATCGGAACCTAACCTTAATTTAGCCTTCACCGTTACTCATCTACAATGTACCGTAAAATTGCAACGTACACTTAAACTCACCGGAAGTATCTTTAGCATTAAACTTAATCGTAATCTTAACCAAAGTAACTTTAAGCTAAGCAACCGAAATTTTACCTTTGCTTGGCCACCAACGCCGTTAAAACTTAATTCAGCGCACATTTAACCTCACCCAATGTAACTTTAGCCTTTACCTTAATCGTAATCTTAACGAAATTAACCTTAAGGTAAGCAACCAAACCTTCATCTTTGCCTATTCACAATCGACGTTAAAATTAATTCAACGTAAACTTAATCTCATCCAATTTAATTTTAGCCTTCGTCATAATCGTAATCTTAACCAAAGCAACCTTAAGTTAAACAACCAAAACTTCACCTCTGCCTATCCACAATCGACGTTAAAGCTTAATTCAACGCACACCTAATCTCGCCCCAGTGTAAGGTTAACCTTAACCTTAATCCAAATCTTAACTGAAGTAACCTTAAGCTGACAACCAAAATTTCGCCTTTGCCTATCCACAAACGGCGTTTTCAAATTTAATTCAACGTACACTTAACCTCACCTAATGTAATTTTAGCCTTCATCTTAATCGTAATCTTAACCAAAGTATCCTTAAACTTAACAACCAACATTTCACCTCTACCTATCCGCAACCTTAATCGTAATCTTAACCAAAGCAACCTTAAGCTAAACAACCAAAACTGCACGTTTGCCTATCCACAATCAACATTAAGGCTGAATTCAACCCACACTTATTCTCAGCCCAGTGTAAGTGTAATCTTAACTTTAATCCTAATCTTACCCAAAGTAACCTTAAGCTAAGCAAACAAAATTTCACGTTTAGCTATCCGCAACCTTAATCGTAATCTTAACCAAAGCAACCTTAAGCTAAACAACCAAAACTTCACGTTTGCATATCCACAATCAACATTAAGGCTGAATTCAACCCACACTTATTCTCACCCCAGTGTAAGTGTAATCTTAACCTTAATCCTAATCTTACCCAAAGTAACCTTAAGCTAAGCAAACAAAATTTCACCTTTAGCTATCCGCAACCTTAATCGTAATCTTAACCAAGCAATTTTAAGCTAAACAGCCTATCCACAATCGACGTTAAAGCTTAATTCAACGCACACCTAATCTCGCCCCAGTGTAAGGTTAACCTTAACCTTAATCCAAATCTTAACTGAGGTAACCTTAAGCTGACAACCAAAATTTCACCTTTGCCTATCCACAAACGGCGTTTTCAAATTTAATTCAACGTACACTTAACCTCACCCAATGTAATTTTAGCCTTCATCTTAATCGTAATCTTAACCAAAGTATCCTTAAACTTAACAACCAACATTTCACCTCTACCTATCCGCAACCTTAATCGTAATCTTAACCAAAGCAACCGTAAGCTAAACAACCAAAACTTCACGTTTGCCTATCCACAACCGACATTAAGGCTGAATTCAACCCACACTTATTCTCACCCCAGTATAAGTTTAACCTTAATCTTAATCCTAATCTTACCCAAAGTAACTTTCAGCTAGGCAAACAAAATTTCACCTTTAGCTACCCGTAACCTTCATCGTAATCTTAACCAAAGCAACTTTAAGCTAAACAGCCAAAACTTTACCTTTAACTATCCACAATCGACGTTAAAGCCTAATTCAACGTACACTTAATCTGACCCCAGTGTAAGGTTAACCTTAACCTTAATCCTAATCTGTACCAAACAAACCTTAAGTTAAGCATCTAAATTTCACTTTTGTTTATTCGCAATCCGTTAAAACTTAATTTAACGTACACTTAATCTCACCCAATATATCGTTAACTTTAACCTTAATCGTAATGTTAAACAAAGCAACTAAACCTTAAATCCAGCTTAATCATAACTTCATTTTAATATAACATTAATGTTCATTTTTACCGAACCGGTTCTCATCTTAACTTAAATTAACCTTAACCTTGACCTGCCCTTAATCGACTTTAAACCTTAATCTAATCTCAATTTTATGGTAGCTTAATCCAAGTGTAATCTTTATGGTAAGCTAACCTATTCTGAGCCACTTTTGCTTCAACCCAAGTCAACCATAACCTTAAACTGAGCATAAGCTACTACAATTTTAACAAAATCTATATTAAATGAATCTAAGTTAACCTAATTTTAGTTTAACTTAAATCTCAATTAACCCTAACTTAACGTAATCTAAATTAGTCCATCCGGTGGCTATCCTACCCGTTGCATGAAACAAATATTTAACACATGCAATTATTGTAATCAGCTGACGAGATGAGAAAATTTGCCTACTTGACACCGGAATACCTGCATTACCATTCTGTGTAAAAACATTTCTCCCGCGTTGAGAATACGCTGCACTAAATTATAGAGTCTATGTTCAGCCACCCCGGATATTTCAAAGGAGGCAGTAGACTGCAATTTTGTTTACTATTTACGTTTAAGAAGTGAAATCCCCTTACTTTAGCCCCCTCATGCTATATAGTTAGCCAGAAACAATACAATAAATAGTGAAAAAAAAGTTAATTAACAGTAAGTTTTATAAAAGCTATAAAAACAGTGACTACAAATCTAACAGAAGTACAATATAAAACTTATATTTTTAACTAAACCGCGTAATTGTTTCGTATGTTTCTATTGCTCATGATCGTACGGTAACAACAGTTAGTTCAATCTGTGGTTTCATTTTAGCTTTAATACTCCTATAGATTCATGTATTTCCAAATTCATTTCCATCGTTTTATTAGCCAGAAAGGCGGTTGTTTGGTTTGATTGAAATCAAATTCAAATGATCCGTTTCACATCAAAATTACTAGAAAATTAAATGTTAGTATAGCATTCCATAAAATATAAACTGGCATAACATCGTAAGAGAATTACTGTTTTGCTGTTGCACTGGTTTTAACCACTAAAGCGATTCAAGAATGTTTAGAAATACTGAACTTGTAATTTAATTGGAGTAAAGGAAGACTGGCGGTTTTGCCATTTAATGGTCTAACAATTCTGGTTTTTACAATAAAAGAAGGCATTCCATTGAGTTAAATGAAATTTCTACCACAGGAATTATAAAAAAAATACCTTATAACAGTCACCATTTACTTCGAAGGCTTTGACGTATCTGATAAAGCGATAATTTATAAAATACCTAAACTAATTACTAGTTGAACTCGTGGGCTACACCCAGCGCTTTGTATGGTAACTATTTTTTTATAATGTTCAAGGTCATTCACTTCAATTTATGAAAAATGTTATTAAACAATGAATCAGCTATGTTGATAAGCCAATTGTGTGCGTTGTAAATATGTGTAGCAGCTAAAGTAATCATGCTCAAATTGAACTATAAGTAACATACAACAGTCTTTTTACATAATTTATTTTAATTGCATGTATCAACCGTTGGAATTAATAATGTTTACTTAATTTATTTCTTTTGTTACACAACATAATGATTCTATGATTTTCTTTATGCTGCAGTTTAATAGTTTAATAGTGTATTGTTTTTCTACTATGGATAATTACTAAAGAAAGGAAGTATCTAATTACATAAATAGGCAAATAATTGCGTAAAAATGGAAATGTTAATTGTGTCTAAATCTATGCGGTCATATAAGGCAATACAATTTTTCAAAATGTAATTTCTTAAAATGTCTAGTTGCTTAGCAACAAACTGCCACTTACCCTTTCTAAAACATCCTATGGGTTTCCAGTACATGAATCAGTTTGACTTACCTGTAAATAAAAAAACATAAAGATTAATATTAAGGTAAGTGAACGTATCTGAACAACAATTAATAATAAAAATATTTCTACTTGCGAAGTAAATTTTTGAAATATACTAGCTGAACCAGTGGGCTGCGCACCACGTTTTCTTTGAGAACTATTAAAAACAATAGGTAAACTGTGTCGAGATTTAAAATTCGTTCAGCACTTTCGAAAGTATATAAGGTTATGGGGGTCAACAGACAGAGGGTTGCAAAGTTCGAAATTATACCATAAAGGGTGACATAACAATTTCAATTTTTTTAATAAAATTTGAAAAATAATTCCGATTCATTGCTACAGGAAACTATAAGTTTACATAACTGAATTCTACAATTAGGGCTATAGTCTCGATCAGGAGCTAGAACTTCACGTATTTTTTCCAGTAGAGAAAACCATTCGCTTACAGGAGTTTTTCGAAGTAGCTTCTAGAGTACCGGTTTACCGGAGATCGTCAATGTGGCACAAAGATTGTGCTGCTACGTTGTTGCTAAAAATAGCACAAGAATGACATTACTGTTGTCATGAACACTTCTACTTCCGATGCATTTCAATTTCGTTCGAAATTTTATCAAACAGTTCATCTATTGTGTAGAAATAGAAGTTGTGTACTTCGTAAATATGCGTAAGTGCTAACGAATCATGAGAATGTTTACTGATTGCTAGTAGCACATCAAGGTTGAACTGTACGAACAGCACAGTGTGATACCGTTATTTTTTATTCCAATCCAAAACTATTTCGAATACAATGCAATTGACTTTTGCTTTTAATTGTGCAGGGTTTGGAGTAACACAAAAATTAAAACGGGTGGAAAGAATACGAAATTAAGATGTATGGATTACTAAACTTTCATATACAATTTAGAAAATCTATATAATATTATTCTTTTAAAAATATTGTAAAAATAAAATAGTGGGTTAAAATCGGGAGACCCTAGTGATCAATCCACTTTTAGGAAAAGATTGCATATAGGAAAATAAGAATTTATTTGGTGGAATAGTAGAATAGCAACTATTACTTACGGTCTATTGATATTTGAGAGCAATTTAGTGGAGATTTTGACTTTAATTTTGGCAGTCAGAAAGGAAACCCATACATTTTTAATTATTACATTTATTTTTTTTTTACATTAGGTTTTTAACTTTCATATCATCACTTTAACTCCACAATTGTCTTACAGTTTTCCTTACTGTTTGTAGTTTTTCTGTATGAATTCTTTCCTGAAAGCAGCATCTCTGTTTCCTCTATTTGTCTTTTAAACGCTCGCATTAGTTTTGCTTCATTTCAAATCCTGCAGGAAAGCAACACGGAAAAGTTCAATTTGTTACTTTGTCGTGCGATTTCCGTGCTGTCCTGTTTGCCACTTTTTATTTTTGTTGGTTTATTTTTCACGGGGATGTGTTTTATAGAAAATCATTCTTGTTGTGCTCTGAATTGTATATTTCCTATTAGCAAATAAGATGAAATTTTATGCTTTAAGCAAATATGCTTTTTAGAGAATTATATTTGTTTGTACTGCAACGTTAAGGACCCTCGTTGTGTTTATTGTTTGTTCCTCGTGTGACTCTTTGATCGTCGCAGGTTCGAATCTAAAGTAGCTGAGCTGAACTCGTAAACAAAACACCCGAGATATTTGATACATTTATAGAAAACAGGACGGTAAACAGCAACTAATCTACCTCCGTTGTCTACCTGTTCAGACTAGGAAACTGTACAAGAAATCTTAGTCGGGGGTGTGTGATGAAATGCTAGTTAAATATAAAACTAATTGACTGGTTAAAACGAAACAACAAAGAAGTAGAGACATTCACAGGTATAGGACCAGCAGAGGTAGGCCTGTAAATACCTCAAATCGCTGGACAACTGTAAGGGTTAAGGAAAGCTGCAGCTGCAGCGGAAATGCCTCAAAGCGCAATCAGCAGGAAAAGGCCAATAAGCAGCTGAGATACATCTAAGCGCTGGGCAAGGTAAAGGGCTAAGAAAACTTGCAGCTGCAGCTGAGATACATCAAAGAGATGGGCAAGTTAAGAAAACCTGCAGCTGCGGCTGAGATACCTCAAAGTGTTAGCAGCAGGAGAAGGCCAAGAAGTAACGGAAATACCTCAAAGCGCTTGGCAAGGTAAAGAGTTTAGAAAACCTGCAGCTGCAGCTAAGATACCTCAAAGCGCAATCAGCGCTCAGGAGAACACCAGTAAGTAGTTGAGATACCTCAAAGCGCTGGGCAAGGTAAAGGGCGACGAAAACCTGTAGCTGAGGTACCTCACAGAGCTGGGCAAGGTTGCAGCTAAGATAGCTCAAAGCGGAATCAGCAGGAAAAGACCAATAAGTAGCGGAGATCCCTCAACGCGCTGAGCAAGATAACGGGTTAAGAAAACCTGCAGCTAATTTACCTAAAAGCGCAATCAGCAGGAGAAAGCTCATAAGTACCTGAGATACCTCAAAGCGCCGTGTAAGGTATCGGAAAAAAACCTGCAGCTGCATCTGAGATACATCGAAGCCTAATCAGCAGTAGAAGGCTAGTAAGTAGCAGAGATACCTCTAAGGGCTGGTTAAGGTAAAGAGTGAAGGAAGCTCCCAGATGCAGCTGAGATACCTTAAAGCCCAATCAGCAGGAAAAGGCCAATAAGTAGCGGTGATCCCTCAACGCTCTGGGCAAGACAAAGGGTAAAGAAATCCTGCATCTGAGATACCTAAGAGCGCAATCAGCAGGAGAAGGCTCATAAGCCCTGAGATACCTCAAAGCGCCAGGTAAGGTACCCGGCTAAAAAAACTGCAGCTGCAGCTGAGATAATTAAAGCGCAATCAGCAATAGAAGGCTGGTAAGTAGTCGAGATACCTCTACGCGCTGGGTAAGGTAAAGAATTAAGGAAGCCTGCAGATGCAGCTGAGATACCTCAAAGCGCAATCAGCTGGAAAAGGCCAATAAATAGCGGTGATCCCTCAACGCGCTGGGCAATACAAAGGGTTAAGAAAACCTGCATCTGAGATACCTCAAAGCGCAATCAGCAGGAGAAGGCTCATAAACAGCTGAGCTACCTCAAAGCGCTGGGTAAGGTACAGGGCTAAGAAAACCTACAGCTACAGCTGAGATACATTATGACCAATCCGCAGTAGAAGACTAATAAGTAGCCGAGATACCTCTACGCGCTGGGCAAGGTAAAGAGTTAAGGAAACCTGCAGATACAGCTGAGATACCGCAATCAGTGGGAGAAGGCTAATATACAGTGCAGATCCTGCAAAAACGCTGGGCAAGGTAAATCGTTCAGAAAACTTACAGCTGCAGCTAAGATATCCCAAAGCACAATCAGCAGGAGAAATCCCCTAAGCAGCTGGGATACCTCAAAGCTCTGGACAAATGTAAGAGTTAAGGAGACCTGCAGTTGCAGCTGAGACACCTCAAAGAGCAATTTGCAGGAGAAGGCCAATAAGCAGCGGAGATACCTCAAAGCGCTGGGTAAGGCAAAGGGCCAAGAAATACTGCAGCTGCAGCGGAGATACCTTAACGAGCAATCAGCAGGAGAAGGCAAATAAGTAGCTGAGATATGTTAAAGCTTTGGGCAAGATATAGGATTAAGGAAATCTGCAGCTGCAGCTGAGATACCAAAACGAATTTTATGACCCTATGTATTCTAAATCTAATAATTATTCGTATAAAATAATGAAATATTGCCAGATATACTAGTGATAAGACTTAACAAATAGCTTCCTTAATTTAGTAATAAGACATTTATGTGTGGAATATCACACAATAGGGTGTATTTCTATTAAAAACAAATAATAATTTAGAAATTTTAGGGACTAGACGAATGCACCCACGTTTTAGAGTATCAAACTGCACTCTTTAAGTTACTTGCGCTGAAACTAATTCAAAATGCTTTAAGTATGGTCATATAAATCACAATTACCGATAGATAGGTATTTTATAATTCCATTCATAGTTTAATGAAAATTGATGCTTAATTTATGTTAGTTGCCTTCATAAACTAGGCCTAATCCGAAAGGGTAGACCTTTTACACATTTAAGACTTTAAATTTAAACATAATCGCAAATCCGAACCGCTACAGTAGTAGATTTCGTGGAAGGAAACCTTCGATTGTGAGACAGATATTTAAGTACCCAACCCATTGGTCTCTGATGTGTGAGCATATTTTATGTGAATCCCTGAATAAGTTAAAAATTATAATTTACTAATTTACGTACTTATTTTCCATAAACAGTCCTATTGTTCTCCAACCCTCTAGAAATGGGTGTTACAGGTATAATACCAAATTGTGAAAAATATTTAAAATTACATTAGATATCCTATGATCACATTTTACAGAATCCTCCCTGTATATTTAAATTACCATAGTGGAAACTTATTAACCAGATTACACAGCAAGATATTGTGTTACTCTATCAACAAGTTGTTTATATGCAAATTTTACTTTAGTAATTCTGAAAAGCTGAAGAAGTTCGTGGGCAACTCTTGATGTCCTGCATATATACGTCAAGTCTAAGACATTAAACAGGTTAATTCTAGCCTGGTAATGGAATAATTCATAACAAACTGCCAGCAAGGTATAATCATCAGCCTGTCGCCTGCTAACTAGAACAAATATATGGTTTCCGCAAAACTGTCTGTTCTTAGATGTGGTTGATTGCTGAAAACAATTAACCTTACTTCGGTATGGAAAGGAAGGAAAAATATGAAAAATTTTCTGAGTGCAGAAACTGAAAGTGTACAAAGCTGCAATTGTACTTTATAAATATACATATTAATTTACACTTCTGACACTATCTATTAATTAAATCCGTAAAGCAAGGCCGTGTAACTGTAATACTTATATCTGCAGTTATAATCGATTGCCGATCAGTTGCAAAACCAATGAATGAATCTACAGTTAGTTGAAAACAATATCGCCGAACATGAAACTATCATTCTGTATAAGCTTACAACTTCTTTCCATGCTAATAATTTTACCAATTTTTTGTTCCAATCAATAGTTGTGTTTATTTTGCATCCTACGTGTTGATATTCGGTTAACCTCCGGCAAGAACGATTAAAGCGATCGGATGTTAACTGTAAGTCCGGAACAATATTCTACAAAATGGTCTCCCTTTAGGGCATGGCTGTTATTTTTAGTCTTCGCGTACTAAATATAGCTATACCTACAGTATGTAAACAGTCTGCGGAACATGTTATTCATTAGGTGTTTTGCAAATCAGATTCAAAGGTTAACGCCATCCATTGAACTTAGTATTGACTTTCACGCAGGTAATTATTGTAATCCAGTTTGCGATTTTTTATAAGCTAAATTGGCTTGTTACGAAAGTGGGACAGCCTTTATTTTATGTTTACTAACAATACGAATACCAGGGCGGAAACTTACTAACCACACTGATTTATTAACCCAACATTCAAGAAATAGAAAATAGAAAATATTACATAAGGCTTGGATTATATGGTACAGGACTTACACATATTAGCAGGATTGTGAACAATAAAATTATTAAAATATCAGAGTACGTTTAATCCACGAACGCAATAATAATATAGAGGAATCTGAGAGTACAAAAGAAAATGAAGACTAAGGGGAACAAAACGGCCATATACCGAGCAAGACATGAAGAAAAGGTGGTATGCGAGGAATCACAAAAAAATGAAGAAGAAGCACGTGAAAACATGGAGACAAGTGATACAGCGGATGGCAGTAAAGAAAAAGGAAGCAAACCTAGCGAGGAGTTTCAACAAATAAATATTTGCTAAAATATACGTAGCTTCTGTCGGCTCAATAACAGCTGGGAAGAATTGTAAAGGTTGAAAGGAATGGCCGTGCAGACAGGGGTGGCAGAGTCTTAGGAACGGTCAACACAACGGAAGTCTGCAAGAGGCAGTATTGTTGGTAGCTACGCGAAAGCTTGCATATCTTTGGTGCAATAACTAATTAATAGCATTTGCGAACCTACTCACTGATTGCGTTGCGAGTATCCTCTAAGCTAAGGCAAGGTGCAAATTCAGTGGTACTACTTAGCGTTTATATATACAAATGGGCTACAATTGCTATATCAGTCAATACATAAGCAGTGGTGTCCTTGGCGAGCTTATGGTTTATATCCCATGAAGTGTTATATGTGTTTACCCAAACGATTACATATTATCTACTTATTATTATATATGGTTTACATCCCATGAAGTGTCATTATGTATTTACTCGAATGGCTGCATATTATCTACTTATTGTTATATATGATTTATATCCCATGAGTCTTATATACGTTTACCCGAATGGTTACGTATTATCTACATATAATTATATATGGTTTATATCCCATGAAGTATTATATGTATTTACCCGAATGGTTACATATTATCTACTTATTATTATCCTATGGTTTATATCCCATGAAGTGTCATATGAGTCTACCCGAATGGTTTTGTATTATCTACTTATTATTATATATCATGGTCTATATTCTATTTCAAGTGTCATATGTGTTTACTCGAATGGTTGCATATTATCTACTTATTGTTATATATGATTTATATCCCATGAAGTCTTATATACGTTTACCCGAATGGTTACGTATTATCTACATATAATTATATATGGTTTATATCCCATGAAGTCTTACATACGTTTACCCGAATGGTTACGTATTATCTACATATAATTATATATGGTTTATATCCCATGAAGTATTATATGTGTTTACCCGAATGGTTACATATTATCTACTTATTATTATCCTATGGTTTATATCCCATGAAGTGTCATATGAGTCTACCCGAATGGTTGTGTATTATCTACTTATTATTATATATGGTCTATATTCTATCAAGTATCATATGTGTTTACTCGAATGGTTGCATATTATCTACTTATTGTTATATATGATTTATATCCCATGAAGTCTTATATACGTTTACCCGAATGGTTACGTATTATCTACATATAATTATATATGGTTTATATCCCATGAAGTATTATATGTTACATATGGTTACATATTATCTATTTATTACTATCCTATGGTTTATATCCCATGAAGTGTCATATGAGTTTACCCGAATGGTTGTGTATTATCTACTTATTATTATATATGGTCTATATTTTAACAAGTGTCATATGTGTTTACCGGAATGGTTACATATTATCTACATATAATTATATATGGTTTATATCCCATGAAATGTCATATTTATGTTCACCCAAATAGTTACGTATTATCCGCTTATTATTATATGTGATTTACATACGCACGCCATTATTGTTATTGTACAAGATTGGTGTGACTATGTAAGTAGCTGTTGGAAACAGTAGCATAGTAAATATAAGCAGATAATGTGTGTGGCATGAGTAATCATTTTTAACTAGCAATCTTTCAGGAGGTAATCAGTCGGCAGAGGTTGCATCGAAAATGTGCCTAAGTCGAATTATTACGCAACATGTATGCCAGGATGGCATCGGCTGACTTTTCCTTGGGGGTGTCGACACTAATGATACTCTCTCCTTCGCATATGGGGTTGAGTCACCCCATCCCCCGTGAATAACAGAGAAACTGGCTGGACGTAGTCCAGAGAGATAGAAATAATATGCATATTTGTAGTAATTACTCTACGATTACGAATTGAGGCTGGGGGAGCACAGTATATCTGTGTTTTATTATCTGTTGCATGTCACCTGCCTGTCGCCGCCAGTGAGTTCTGATCGCATCCGCTCTTTGTTTATCCAGGAACTGCACAAATGAAATGCAAAATCGCTGCAACCGTATTTAAATTTAAAATTCAGTAGTTTTTGTTCGCCCCCCGTAAGGTCAACCCTGACAAAATATACAAAGAATGTACGTGGGAAACGGAGAACTGAAAGCGATATAAGCAGTGCAAGTTCATGTACAGAAAATTAAGCGAAAGGGCAGCAAGACAGTTAAAAATTAAATAAAAAAGCGAAAGAAAGATGGGTAAAATGAAACAATAGTAAAGATAGGGAGACCCTATACATGGAACAGAATACACAATGAAAGCACAGACGATAACGGATATAATAAAATAGAAAAAATAGATAAAGCAGAAAATGAAAATGTTCTAAAATAAAATAATTAAGAATATAGCAGCACTGACAACAAAAAAGAGAACTGCAGAATAAATAAAAACAAAAAAAAAGAAAATAACCAATAAAACGAAGAAACTATGATATGATACATTGAATGGATACACTAAAAACAATATACCGGGTTGCCAAGAAATTGATAATCACAGATAAAACAAAGAAAAAACAAAATCTGGCATGATATTTCTGAGAACAAAAACAACAGTAGTTGAGGAATAAATGGCAATAATAAAACAGATTGAATAAATATGGGGTGAAAACAGATTAATAAACATACAATGTTAAGAAGACCTAAAAAGAGAAAATTCCATGAAAGAAAGAAGAAATCCAAAATACGATAATTCCGAATATAAAGAATAGCAATGAGAGAAGAAACAATAACCATGCAATAAATTGAACAAGGACAAGTAAGGCAGTAAGTAACCGAAGAAAGATGTGAAACAGCAAAGAAGTGAGATACAATAAAATCCTTAAATCAGAGAAGTTGACAGGAATAGAAATAATGGATATGAAGACACCTAAAGAGAAGAGGTACAAAAAAGATTGTTAAACGAAGACGTTACAAAATAAAAAAAAAACACAAGTATAGGGAAGTAGTAGAAGTAAATCAAAAATATAATTCAAATTGTCACGAACAGGAGTCAATACCACAAATATTGTGCGACGTATGTGCAAAGATATTGATGAATGTTCACAAAAACGGCCTCTACACGGACCTGAATCGTTACGAAACTCATGGCGATGAGTACCTGAACTGCACTGTGACTGGCGAAGAGACCTGGATTTCGTACACAAAAGTTGAAACCAAGAAACAAGCAATGCAGTGATAGCATGCACCCCCCCCCCTCCCCGTTGTTTGGGACAGGAAAAACATATTGCGGGTTTATATCCTGAAATGTGGTACAATAACTAATGCAGACGTGTATGGGAAGTTGAGGAGGGCGATTCAGAACAAAAGGCATGGATTGCTGACCTATAGAGTCGGCGGCTCGCACTCTGCAACCCATTAGACATTTCAATTGGGAATCTTTTAACCCTCGCCCATTCAGTAGCGACTTAGCGTCAAGTGAATATCACAAATAGAAAATGTAAGTCCCAGTAGAAAGAGGAGAATCAATGAATAATCGTGGAAGATTATTACATGAAATAAAGACGGGGTATGAAACACACAAAGAAAAGAACATGGTACAAAATATGAAGAAGATGAGGCTAAAACACGAAGAAAATAGACATAGAGATAATACCGCTAAAACAGTAAGAATATATGTCGGCCGTGTTAATACATACATGATTGGAAGATGAAGATGGAGAACGGTAATATTAGTAGAAAAGATGACGAAAGCAGAAAGAGAACGAATTAGTAGAATAACTGCCAAACATGCAAAACTTAAACAAAAAAACAACACAAATTATAATACATAAAAAAGTAACAGAACCATACAATTAGGTAAAAGAGCAAACGTGAAAGGGAATAAATAATAATATAATAATAAATATATGGCAATAAAGAGCATGATAATATGGTAGGCCAATGAAATTCAAATGGTTTCTACGAAGAGCAAAACGGAAGATACAGTGCGATCGAAAATGATTGAAAGGTACGTGACATCGAGTTAGTCCAATTATTATCAACAATAAATTACATTCATTTTGTCCGTGAACCCGTTGTTTATAAATCCCCCCCCTCGAGTATGTAAGCGGTGTGTGCATAGTGCCTGTAACCTGTCATTTTTATTGTTTTCGCTTCTTGTGTTCTTTGTTCTTCTTTCTTCAACTTTTATTCAATCCATTTTTGGATGTAGGTTTCCCCAATTTCCTTCCACTGTCTTCTATCTTGGACTCTTCTTTGTTCTTTGTTAGTGTTTCTGTATACCTAACAAAATCAGTCGCTTAATTAGGTAAGTTAATGAAATCACAAAGCCTTTCTTTAAATAGAGATACCAAGCACATTATAATTTTAGTTTAACTTGGAGTTCACATCAAAGCAGGATAACTATGGGTAGCCTAGATCCGGAGAATGTGATCAAAATGGTGTTTGGCAGTATTCCGGTGGTTCTTTCTTCAACCTGTTCCAAGAGCAATTCCCAACGAGGCATGAAATTTTCAGTTGGCCTGTCCATTGCATTATTCAACGGCACCATGCAACAGATAGCGTCTGTAAAAAATGTCTATGTGCAAGCATCTATGTTTACGCAAGACATTTTACAGAATATTCATGGGTAGGCAAGTTTCATCAAATCTTTAAAATGATTGTTTCGTGAATCCTTCGTAAATCCGGTAATGAGCATAATGATGTTTATGTAACTGAGTTACTGAACATTTACATTGTCATTTTAAACGGCTCGTATCAGAAGACTTACAAAAATTCCTGACACTTTATATACGACAAAGTATCAGTCGCTCAAAAGCTGAATTCAAAAGCGTCAACAATACTGTACTGTACAAGGTACATGATTTAATAAAATCCACAACAATGACATAACATAACATTTTAAATGTGACATTTTTCGGGAGTGAAGCATGGTTCCATCTTAGTGGCTACGTACATTCCCAAAAGTATTGTACGTGGTCAACCGAAAATCGTCAAACAAATCAAAAGTGGGATTTGGATTTCAATATCGAGAAGAATAATTGCGCCATTTTTATCAAAGGGAACACCAATGCCAACTATTACTAGCAACTCTTTGATGGCAATAATAAGCAGAGATCTTAGGCCACCGCGATCGCCCTACTTAACTCCACCAGACTACTTTATGTTTGGATATTTAACCAATGTTTTGTCTTTATTTACATTAAGAAATGCATCTCAAGGTAATTAATGAATTTACAATTTTAACGAGCTATTTAAAATATTATTATATGCCACTGGAATTAGTCAGGGATCATTAAGCAGTAGGCGGACAAGAAAAAATATTATGAAGCAGCACTTTCAATCAGTTACAAACACACTGTAGCATTGTGAGTGATAATTTATCGCAAAATGTTTTTCATATGTGAAAATTTTACACATTGTAGAATAATGATGTGGTAAAATGTTTGACTTTTTTAGCTCGTTAGACAATATACAGGGCGACACAATCGGGGGCTAGTTCTTTTTGTTTTCCCAAAACAACGGCAGGACTTTTCTAATTATCATCACAACGTTTTTTAAAGATCAAACCATAAATGATTTTCTTTATTTTGTGCTCTGGACACAAGAGTGAGTTTAGGGAAACGGAAGAAAGAGATGTTAAGCTGGAAAGATGACAATGTTCAATCATTACTTAAATGCATGCAGAGACAATAGCCAACAGTTTACATTTGACAAGATCTGCAGAATTTACATCCAACTACTGGTAAGACATAAAACATCATCGGGCAGGATCCTATTGAAAAAAAAACAACAATCGTATGTTTAATTCTCATTAGTTCATGTACCATTTATTACAATTTGGCTAAACAAAGATTACATTTATGTGCGTATCTTTTATTCTTAACATGAAGTTTAACTATTCCGACATTGATTACTTCCTAGACTGTACATCTATCTTGTTGCCGATTCGCCGAACAGGCCTTTTGTGTAGTAGTACATTTACATAACTGTAAATTGGTGTAGGAATACAATAAAATCATATTTCTGATTGATGTTATCATAGCTACATAATAAGAATACGACAAGCTTTTAGAAAGGCAAGGCGTCTACGTTCTGAAACATGCAATAAAATCATACAATTTTTATAACGGTTAAAGCAGACACCGATATTAATGGTAGAAATATGACATTCCACTAGTTGCGAATTATTACGTATTAATTGGTTAACAGAAGATTCTTTACGGCAATTTATTCGCGGCTGTTGCTAATTGAGGAATTCCTATTACTTCTAATGATTACTTACGAGGTGTAAATACTATGACTAATTACGCTGTTTAATATCGGTATGTTTGCATCACGAACAGACAATGTTTTGATATAGACAACATTATTCTAATACAAGCTTTGTTCCCTGTGTGAAAATGAAAATCTTGGGTTCTCATTTATCATAAAAGTAGCACGAACACGGCGAAATGAGATAAGGATGATACAGATCTGAGACAGCAAAGCAATATTAGAAGTTTGTGGCGAGTGCCAAGTGCTTGCAATATTTGATATGAAAGCACATCAGTTTCTATGGAACGCCATTTTGCATGTAAGTGGCAACGCTTTGCGTCAGACATATTTCTAAATATTGAAAATATGTTTGAACTGTAGAGCATAAACATAGACAAATTAAATACAATTCAGATATTAATAAGAATTTACAAATATTTTGTGTATATTTCTATTTCATCCATTTAAAAATATCTCAGATATTTAACAAAATAATTTTTAGTTTTACAGATATTTGGAAATGATTATGATATTTTACATCATTACCCAGTGAACTACTGTCGAATATATATGCTAGAAATGTATTAGATAATTATTTAAAATAATGGCTATTCCGTAATTCTAAATAAATATGAAAAAAATAACGAAGACTTGCCATGAAAATCTCAACATGAACAAACGCTCATCTGGCGAGTAAAATAAAATTGTAATTTTGTGTTTTCATTATATCATGTTTGAATAAAACCATGTTATTACGTGTTACGGTTCAAATCAGCGTTATTTGTTACTTATCTGTTTAAAAATGGATAAAATTCAGTAAATTAGCCGACCATCAAGAATTTGGGGAGGAATATCAAAGTAGCATCAATAGACTTCAGTTGTTTTTTCGACATGTTTTGTTTGTATCTGCGTTTGAAGTTTAAAACGTCAACAAATTTCTAGGTTAGAAATCATCTACAAGTTTGACAAAACCTTAATACTTGTTAATTATCTGGGAGATATTCGCATCATATTCTGAAACTGCAATTGGAATAGCAATCGGATTTAATTTAAAATAAATTGAAACAAATAAGTGACATCGAATCAATTACAGCTTGAAAAGTAAAGTGAGTTTGGGGTTAACAATTTAAAAAGAAAATATAAAGGTGCAACGTATTTATGAGTTTATTGGTATATTTGGACATTTGAAGTATTAAGCAGTAAATAATATTTGGGTTAATTACCTTGTGAAACGATTTTACGAATACGAAGATACTCAATCCAAAGTTTTTCTGCGAGGAACTTAGAAAAAAGCAACAAATGGTGGACTTTCATTTTGAAGTTCAAGATCAACAGGGCGCAGTAGTGACATCTTAATTTCATCTAGTGACTTTTACCAGAAGAAAATAAGCAAGTGCTCCTATGTGCAAAGGTGGGTCCGTTCGAAAGTGGGTTTTAAAGACGTTACTACTTATTACATGTATCTTTGTCATTTAATTGTTAAAGCTGTTTAAAGTTTTATAAGAAAAAATGTATATAATTCGATAACATTCAATTCATTTCTTTATTGCATCCATATTTTATAATTTCACGTTTACTACCTTGTATCGTTCGCCTTGTTCAGTTAACCAGCGCAAGAATTTAGAGGTTATACAGCAATTACCAAAATTTATCACAGTTTGGAGATCTTCTTTGTTTTCCGTAATTATTACAATGTCATCTGCATATTTGAGAAGGTTGAATCGGTTTCTCGGTTATTCTCCCAACTTAAACTTTTTGAGGACATCCTCCAGTGTTGGGATGAAAAGCTTAGGGTGCATTGAATCTTTCTGCCGTACTCCTCTTTTTATTATTATTATTTAATTAGCGTTGCGTAACGATGATCAACTCTGCAGTTCCAAAGTACCTCTTCTATTGCCCAGGTTTCTACTGTGTCGAAGGCTTTCTCTTGATCCATAAATCCAAGGTGGTATTCCGTAGCTTTTTCCAGGAAGGTCTTAATTGCCAGTAGGTGGTCGCATGTGCTAAAGCCCTTTCTGAAGCCTGCTTGTTCGCCCGACTGGTATAGTAGCAATGGCAATATCAGATAATATATAAGCTGTGACGTCCGTGGCGAGATTATGGTTTATATCCCATGAAGTGTCGTATGTGTTTACCCAAATGGTTACGTATTATCTACTTGATATTATATGTGGTTTAGAAGCACTACGTCGTATTATTGTTATTATACAAGATTAGTGTGACTAAGTAGCTGTTGGAAACAGTAGCGTAGTGAATACAAGTAGCTATATGAGTACATAATGTGTGTAACATACTTAATCATTATTCCGCTAGCAATCGTTGGGGGAGATAGTCACCTGGCAGAGGTAGCATCGTTAAGGCGCCTATTTGGATCATGATGATTACTACAAATGCTATATTAATGCCAGGAGGGCATCGGCTGACTTACGTGGGGGAAAGGTCGCTAATTATAATCTCCCCTTCGCATGTGAAGCTGAGGGGGAATGTCTCCCCGCGACTCCTTGTGAATAACAGAGAGACTGGCTGGAAGTAGTCAATAGCCTGGATCCCTCTGGGGGATTGGTGTACCAGAAGGTATTCATAATTGTAGTAATTACTCTACGATTAAGAATTGCTGCGGCCACAGCAGCTAGCTGGCAAATGAGCATCCGCATTCTGTTTGAATCCCAATCCAGGAGCAGGGGACTGAGTGACTCCCCAACTGCCCAATATTTATTGGCAGATCAGTGAGTCTGTGTTTTATTATTTGTTGCATGTCACCACCCGCTGTTTGTTTATCCAGGTACTGCATAAATGAAATGCAGAAGCGCTGGAACCGTATTTAAATTCAAAATGCAGTAGTTTTTATTTGCTCCCCGTAAGGTCGACCCTAACAGTATGTAGCATGTAGTCCCGACTAAAAGAATTATTAGCCGATAAGAGATTTTAGTTAAATAAAGATGTTGTAGCAGCTGTTCAAGAATGGCTACGCATGCAACCCAAAACTTCATATAGATCGGGCCTGCAACACCATTGCTAGGCAGGTATTATAGTTTTCATCGTTGTAATATTGCAATACCCTTCATCTTTTTCTTAACCAGTTTTAACATCTATGCCGTCTTCCGGTTCATAATGCGTTCTTCCATCTACCACGATCCCTCCGTAGTTAAGGATCTATATTTCTTGCTTCTAATGCTTCATGTACCCGTTTTGTCCAACTTCGTCGGGGTCTTCCTCTTTTTCTTCTCTACGGGGGAATCCAGTTCATGGTTTTCTTCCGCAGGCGTGTGTCGTTCATTCTTTGAATGTGGCCATACCAGATTAGTGGCTGCGTCTGAATCTCTTGTATTATGTCCTTTTCTACTTCCATTGTTTCTCTACCTGTTTCGTTTCTAATTCTATCGCGTTTAGATACCATATCTAGGGCTAAATAGTGATTGTTTTTACAATGGTGTTATGTATCATACGTTTAGCGTTTTCAATTATACTTTTGCTCAATAGTACCAAATTCAGTATCGCAATTGCTTGCTTTGGTTTCGTCATTCTTTCTGTTATTGTTTCTTTATATGTATATTCCATTTTTGTTTAGTTTCGCCCCCAAATATGTGTAGTTAGGTATGGCATTTCTTTATTTGTTCGCCCGTGTCTAACATAATTTCTGGTTTATCCACCCCTATTAACATATATTGTGTCTTGTTAAAATGTACCTCCAAACCCCACCGTGTGTATTCTTCCTGCAGCTTCCTGGTCATGTATGAAATGTCATCGTAGTCCTGTGCTACGGCAATCTACTCGTCCGCAAAGTGTAGTGAATACAGTGTTGTATCATCATCCACTAGTAGTCCCATTCTACTATATTTTTCTCTCCATATTTTTAGAGCTCGGTCAACATACATCTTCAATAGCGTAGGGGATATCGCACATCCCTGTCTCAGACCCCTTTTTATAAATAAATAACTGTTTAAACTTGAAAACTCCTCGTATATGGCGAACTTGTTCTAAAATAAATCGTAAACTTTATATAAGTGTTGTTTCTAAAACATAAAGTTTGATGAAAACAGATATCAAACATCAATTTGAAAATACTATAATTTGTTTCATAGAATTGCTTCGGGGTATAGTTTTCTTATACGCTCTATTTCATTGACATTTCATTTAGAGAACATTTAAATCATCGTAATTCTTAGCTGTAAATATAGACCTCAGACTTCGGATGTAAATGTAACCGTTTAAAATTGACCTGTCAGAAAAGCTAACGCGTAAATTATTTATATGACAGCAACATTATATAACTCTATAGACATTGCATTAGGTATAATCAACCGAAGTATCACGCTTATTTACTATGTTTGAAGAAACCAATCAGGATGTCTTAATAATCAAAACCAGGTCATTTTGTTGGAGTTTTTCTGATACTTTTCTGTGATTAACCTTGATACTACTTAAGAGTTTGGAAACTTCCCTTCATTGATAATTAAAATGCATGTTACGTAACAGTTTAGATTAACTATTTTAAGAAGAAATGAATATGGAACAGAGTTTTCTTATATTTTGATTTTTCCTTCATTATATAACTCGAAATTAGGATGATACGAAATATAAATTACAATTACCATGACAAAACGAGCGCGATGATGCTAGAAAAATCTTGTGAGAGGATACGTAATTTACACTACGTCATAAAAAAAATAAATCACTTGAACATACCTCAGTGAGAGACGAGAGTATATTGCGGAGGACGAGCCTGGCAGACAGAAGTCTTAATTGGACAGATTTAACCAAAATATGGTCCGAAGCTACTACTGTAAGTGTATGCACTTTTACAGTAAGACAGAGACTTCTTAATTCTGAACTTAGGGGTTTCAAAGCCCGGAAGAAACCCTTCCTATCAGAAAAACAACGGCTCCACCGTTTGAGATGGGCAAACGATCATCTCTATTGGGCCCCAGAACAATGGCAGAAGGTATTATTTAGTGATGAATCTACCTTTAACATTAACAATCATGCTGGAAACACATATGTTAGAAAATTTCCCGGAGAAGAATTTTCACGGCAGTATGTTCTGCCAACAATTAGACATCCAATTTCTGCCATAATATGGGGCTGTATGCAACCAAATACATTGATGTCGTACAGGAGAAAATGCTGCCTAGTGGAAAGAGTTATTTCGTGACAAAGCCGCTACCTTCCAAGATGATAATGCTCCTTGCCACAGAGCAAAGGTTGTTCAATCTTGGATGTCTACCAATAAAGGTAAGAATAGACTGGCCAGCACAATCCCCGGACCTAAATCATATAAAAACTTATGGCAGAGGCACAAAAAAAGTGGAATTAATCGAATCCCTAGTTGATATTGTCGGGTATTGCAGCATTACCAAGGAAGAATTCCCAAACTGATTAATTCTATGGCAGAAAAGGTGTGAAATAGTTATTAAAAACAAAAGATGGCCTATTAAGTATTAAAATAGTTAAAAATTAATTAGCGTGTATTGTAATAAACGTTTAAGTGTAGACTACATTATTATACATAATGTATAATATTTTTCCGTTTTTGGCTAATTTTTAGATACCGAATTGTTTCCGTTTTTTATGGATCTACATTTGGGCTGTTACTATTACTAGTATTGTGTTTAAGTACCTGTATTATGTTTGCAATGATGAATTGAAAAATATTTTAAAACAATGGGTTTAACTGCAATTTATTTTATTTGTGCAATGGATGCAGAACTTTTTCACACCATTGTATATCGAGGTAAGGAGGAAGCACAACAAGGTAGGCTCGATTCCCGTAAGCTGTCGGTCCTTGGCCCTTTCATGAGGATCTTCGTTGAGCTGTGACTTGAAAGGTGGCACCCATCCCGTACAATCATGACTTTCCTCTGACGAATACAATCGTTTGGCCCGTAACAAGACACACAAACTGCATTCGTACAAACAGGTATATCACTACAGTGATTGCTTTAACATAACCAAATATTTAAATTAAATCAAACTAAATGTGTCGATAAATTCTTGTAAAATAACGTAAGACGCTTGTTTATCGCACAACTTACAACTCCTTGCTTACAAACTTCTGTAATTAGTATTTAAAGACTGCGCTTTCTCAATGCACTTATTCAGTGGAACAGCTTTGTCATTATGAGAATAAGTACGACTGCAAGTTCTTACATTTTCAACGACAGAAATCTATGGTGGCAATAAAAAAGGTGCGGTTTTCTTGAGCTGTGAAATACGGCAAAGAAATCTTGCCGCGATTTGTAAACCAATTACATGAAGACAAGCTCCAATACAGATTCTTTCAACGGAATGATCAGGCGTTCGTTATACGGGAGACACTTTAAATTGGCTAGTTATTTGAAGAGATAATAATAAGCAGAAATACCTTGCGGGTTGCACGTGCTTCCGTTTTAACAACTTTACAAAGAACTTTAATGACTTATCGGCGGAATTTAATACAATTTGCAGACTGTTAATGGTCATGCAGTGTCTCACAAATTTAGAACGTTTTGTTTCGTGCATTACAAGTACAATCTAGAACACAAAACTATAAAATAATATTTTGTATGTCGTTTTTGCATTGAATGTAAATCTCTGTAAACAGAGCAGTTAGACGTGTTAAATCAGCAATGATTAACTACGACTGTAAGATCTAAGCTGTTTCTGTAATCAATCTTCTAGGCATGGCGCGACGTACAAGTTGATTAAAAAATTGCAAACTTCTTTCATAATATGTAATCAAACGTCGTATCACACCGTAAAGTGTTAATTATGTGCATAAAATCATAAAACTTCCAGTTTGCATTAATATTTTTATTTTGAAATATTGAATTAACTACAGATAGATTAATCAATCAATGCGGTATAATAAAATGCAAATCGTTTGATAATAAAACTTAGTACTCCGGCACATTTTTTATTTTAAAATATTACCATAGAATTAAAGAAAAGTTTAGACTGTTTTTGAAAATCGGCTCCGGCTGGCTTGTTCCCCCACTAGAGCAAACAATTCTTAGCTGGGCTCTCAAAACCTGCAGACATTTTGTGCTGAGTGAAATTAGGGTGGGGTGCAAATTGCTCTTATAATTTAGTTTTGCACCGCTTTCTCGAAATAAAACTGACAAAACCGTGAGGTTTCTCTTATCGTTTGATGCAGATACAAATAACCCGTTATCCCTTCTACCGTTTCCGTAAGGGTTTATCGTTCCATCAAAACCCTACGCCGGAGTTTATCGATTTTAACGCTTAAACCAACTAGTTCGTCGTCCCGAAAAAATATTTATTGCGCAATTTGATGCAATCATCCAGAACTTCGCGTGCCGTTTAATTGTCAGCCCAGTGTCATCAGCCTATCTGTCTATTTCTCTCGTTTCTTCGCCTTGGGGGTGTCGACCATACGAAAGTGATCCTTTTTGACATTATCTACCCCGACGCCGAATTAAGTTAAAAACTATATATACATACTACGAAGTATTAGAGAAGATCTTAAGCAGTGTTTATTTCTTATAAAATGCTTCATTTTGTAAGTCGTAGAATTGTAGAATAGAGAGAGAATAGAGTTGTATTTTCATGAAATAAAACAACCTGCTGTTTCCAGTTGTTTAGTAGAGTTGATAATTCATTTTACTTGTGTTGACAACTCATCTAATATTAACTACGCAGTATTTTTCTAGATTTTACAGGAAATATCGTAGTCAGTAGCGGCTTGACCTACAAGTTCGAAAGTTTCAAGGCCCTTTATTTATATATAATTTATAGCTGGATCGACTCTGGTTATCGTTTGAACCTTCTTGGTGTGCAGTGTAAGCAGTAATCATCTATTTACAACGTACTTCACTGTATTAGTGGTAGAAGGAATTGTATTTTCATGAAATAAAGCAACCATTTGCTTCCAACTGTTTAGTAGATTTGACAATTAATTTTATTTGTGTTGTGAACTCAGCTGATACTGACTACGCAGCTTTTCTCGATCTTAACAGTAAATCGCGTAGTCAGTGACGGCTCTAGCATGAGATATCTATGGGCACTTTCGCTATAATTATACAAATTATAGCTGGACATGCTCTGGTCTTCGTCTGAACGTTTTTAGCGAGTAAATGTACAAACTTTTTATTTAATATATATGATTATGTGTGGCTGTAGCTCAGTTGGCAGAGCGCTAGCTTTCTAAATAAAACATCGATTCTGGCTTGGGTTCGAAACCTAAGCATTACTATGCAGATTTATAAAAATCTTGTCTGCAACCCACCACACACAATTTGCCAATGCGGTTTGCAACCATGGGATGTATTTATATATTTAAAGCTGTCACAGGCCATTTAGGCCCATAGCTACCGGGATATTAATGCTAAAAACCTAAAAGGCGGTCAATGATGATAATGATGATACACCTATTGTTTAACGAGTTATGAATTATTTATATTTTGTGTGTTTTCCTTTTCGTATACATTTTGAGAGAGGTAAGGAGGCAGTACAGCAAGGTAGGTTCGACTTCCCGTAACAAGTGGGTCCTCGGCCCTTTCACGAGGATCTTTGATTAGCTGTGACTTGAAATGGTGGCGCCCACTTATTTTGACTTAACTAGTACATTGTATTAGTGCAGACTATCTTCCTGTAATCGCATTCCGCAAACCCTCAAAGCCCGTAAATCATATTTAAACTTAATAAAGGTAAGCCATGTCTAACTGTTACTACTAACAGGGCAAAGAACCTATAATTTCGTAAACTTCCAAAAAGTATTTTTAAATTAAACACGCGGTGTATATTTTTCAAAATATTTACATCCATTATACTTAATAACAAACTGTTTTTAATGCAGTTTCATTTAGCCTAACAGGCACGAAAATTCACACAAGAAGAAGTGCTAAAAATTCTATTTCAGTTCTAAGTGTTTTTAATTTAGTTTTCTTTATGTTAGTGCTGACATATAGCCTTAATTTTGTTTTCTCGTGTTAGTGCTGATCTATAGCAGGAAACCTCCTCGGGACTTCTATTATTAACCCCATTTACACGTTCACGGGGAGCTTTTACAAAGGATAGAACGTTCTGTTACGAAATACGAACGCCAGCATGCTGGCATTATCTTTAATGAATGCATTAACTGCAAATGAGTTCATAAAATTTCCAAAGACACGAGAACATTTAAAAGGGCAAGAAACTGGGTGTAGTGGGAATGTTTATTGAAATTATGTATACCTTCCGTCTCTCTCACTTTTTCGTTACATCTCAAACTTCCCGCAGGAATCAACCCAACACATAAGGCGCATATTCGTTGTCAATGAGAATAAGAAATTTGGGTTATACTCTGTACGGTTGTATTACTGGAAAGCAATGCAGAGTTATCAAAAACCAAAACGTCAGCAGTATATCGCTAGTATGAACTCCTACTCAAAAATAATACACGTTTACATGCTTAATTAGCAGTTACGTATATTTATAGAGTACACAACTTGCAACTCAACATAGCTAATTGATCATTTAATAAATTTAGAAATGAATTGAGAAGCATCCGTCGAAGTAATGTTTGTGACAATAATGATGTAATTATTGCACTATTTGTTGGAACCAGATCGGAGGCATACGGTAAGCCCGGCCGATAACGCAATGTCGACACAACCTAAAACGCAGAATCAAGATCTGAAAATTTATATTTTCATTATAATAACTATTCAGTTTTCTCAACAAAAATTGTATTCTCAAATAGAAACTCTAAATATCTTTAATGATCCAATCCCGAAAATAATTGCTGCTATGAAAATTGTACACCAAGCAATGCCCTAGCAAATGAGGAAACGGGCAGACGTAAAGTAGTATAAAAACAGCGTAATTCTATATAATATAACACTTGAACTTCTCGAAGATTATTTCCTTCCTTCGGTTGTCATATATTCTATTCCATTTTAAATTCCAGGCTTTCGAATTTTAAATTGATATGTGACAAATTTAAGAACTGTGTAATCCTATCGAAATTTTATTTGTTTTGTGGCTTCAACTATTCAACAATTATGATCAGGATGTTGGACGTAAGGCTGAAGTCGCGGTGTAGTTTGTGTAGATTGGTAATATTTAAAAATGGGGTTTGACAGCTTGACAGTTTTCCCATCTGTCATAAACCTTGTAATTTCATTGGTTGTCAAGTAAAAGTAAGCTTCTAAATTCGATTAAATAATTAATTCATTCATCTTTGAATCGCCGTCGGGGTAAGACGGTTTACCGGGCCAGTATAACCTCTTTCTCCGCCGGTCAACGATTACTAAATTTTAAATTAGTGATTACTTTTTTTTAATGTCATGAAAATTGTAATATTAAAAAAAATAGAGCATCATTAAATGAAATGTGAGTTTTAATCATCGCTAATGGAAATTGATAAGTACAGCATGTCGGGAAAAGCCAGCAGTCCACGGTAAGCAGAACCAGCCTTGCGGAGATGAGTGCAGTCTGTGTAGTGGAGGAGTAGCAGTCCAGGGGCATTTTAGCTGTGTAAAGGTTGGTGCAGATAAAACATGAACTAATTTCGATGACATTAAAGCAAAGTGAGGGTGGTAACAATTTGCACGTGTTAATTTTATTTTTTTGAAGTTTTCAACTATTTAAACGAGTCGAGGCCACGAGTGGAGACATTTCTCTAATTTCTTGAGATGACAGTTTTGTATTTGAGCTAGTTGGCGTTAGTTTTAAACCATGACTTTTATTACATAGCAATATATATACCAAATGTAGAGAGTTGCCCACAGGTTTACCTAGTAGGTATTTATTTTATTTGGTCGCCTATTCAATATCATCTAATTAATAATAAAATTGAAACTCTGTATAAGATAAAAAGAGATCCCTGTAATCAGTTGCTAAATATATACAGGGTGTTTCATTTATACTACAAATATTTAAATTATTTCTAGCAAAATCGAAACCAATATCAATGTGCCAAAAATATTATACAGACTGTTTTAGCAAAGTTTTAGCAAAATTTATCTAACAGGTAGTCATAATTTTTTGAAAATCAACAAATAGTAATAGTTTCCCTTAATAGCATCACGAAGACTTTGAAAAGTAGCAGGTACAGCTACTACTTTTTGCTAGGGCCGGTCGGCATTACGAGGGAAGTAGTGTGGCCAAAGCTACGTTCCAACCGCCTTATATTACCCCAAAGTGTTACCCCCAGGTACTGACTTAAGGCTGAGCCGATCTAGAGACCGTAATTCCCTTTGAAAAAACCAACCAGATATTATGATGGTTCCCCGGAATCCAACTCAGACCATCTTGCATCGCAACCCGCAGCTATACCCACTATCCTACGTGGTCTTTCAGACCAACAAATAACCGTACAAAATACGTCTTGAAAATCCTAAAAACATCTCTGGAGCTGTACCAAAATATTGAAGTTGAAAGATAATTTAAATTTCGTATGATGTGCATCGATGCTTTGATACATATAAACAATATCTTACTCTTGTTCTTTAGACTTTTGTATCAGATAGACATAGTATTGAGGTTTTTCAGATCGTCCGAAATCTACATCAGAATTTACCAACCACAATGTAATGGCGTGATAGAACGATTTCATAGAAGATTAAAAGCGTCTTTAAAAGCTCGTTGGAATAAGATTTACAGGTTGATGAAATTTCTATTATATTCTTGGTCTTACTACCAAAATTTAACAGAATTTGCAGTCCCTTAAAATTAGTCAATCAAACCAGGTAATATTTTAGTTAGATTGTCAAATTGTTTAATTGGTGGTAAATTGTTGTTTTTACACGCTCTAATAATAATAATAATAAGGGGAGCTTCATGTAATCAAAATAACTTGGTAACAAAAAAATATTAAGCTTGATAAATACATTATTTATTGATTTTCTACAGAAAATTCGCTCTGCACGTCGACTAATGGCCACATTCCACGATATGCACAACTTTACCAGAAACTTTACATCATTGTCATATATAGTGTCTATAACCAGGAAACAAAGAAATACTTTTTGGGAGTAGTTTCTTGGAGCGTACAATCAATAAGCAAATTTCTTATTAAACTTGTGTTGTGCGGATAGAGCAGGATTTGTACATACTATTTTTATGAGTTATATTTGTTTTTACAAGAATTCGCTAACCCACGTTAAACCATATACAATAAACTGTAGCATTAGATTATCTATGAAGAGTTACAATTTAAATACGCAAGCTTTTAGTAAAAAGTTATAACATAGTAATAACCCCTCATGAATCTGTAGATGTTAAATTTCAGCGTTTGCGTCAATTTTAAATTGTATTTGCGTTTGTTGCCGCTTTTCCACATATCAACAAATTATTCAAATTGAGTTGATTTATTTGCTTGAGCAACTAGAATTTTCGCGCATGCTTGTAAGAATAACCATGCTTTTTTAACCTTCTTGAATTGAACAGTTCTCCAACAAATGTTCTTATTTTTTGCTAACAGAATTATGTATAACACCTTGCACGCTATTTATTTTGAAGTATCGCGAAATTAAGTGTCTGCAGTCATCAAAAACGATCCATTCAAATTATGCATATCAAAATCATAAATAAAACACAGGAGCAAACCAGTTACACTCTATATACAGGCAAATTATACATCAAGTATTGTAAAAAAGACCAGCCCATTAATTCTTCTCAACAGAGTGGACGCGCCTAAGGCACACGTTCAATTAGTCTCCATTTCAATGGTACTTTTTGTTCACAATCTAATTTTAGGTCAATTATTCTCTAGTTATCCAAACGGGAATAAGGTAGTCCAACAGCACTGCCACCATTTGCTGATACTCTTAACATCCTGCAGACAATGCCTGAGGATTATTCAACACTGAAGTACTACATATATCAATGCTTTACCAAGATTTTCTTATCATTGGAATCTCACCAAATGGTTCTTAAGAATCGGCATTAACAGAAGAATGAGCAACTTCCTACTGTAGCAAGCCACTAATCAAGTTCCTGCATAAATACACGTTGCTAATTTGTGTTTGGATATAAACACAAGTTTTGTGGGAGATAAATCTATTTTACGAGGTAGTTTTGCTACAGCTTCCTCGCTGTGGAATGGTCCGAAGATATTTAAAAATCGATTATGTGATGATTACTGTCATGCTTGCATAGCTCTCGGTCGTCCGTACTTGGAAAGCGATTCAATGCACTTGGCTGAAAGGTTTATTAACCTTTTATGAATGAATGGTTTCGTAACCTTAGGGAGTACTGGTTCTCGGCAATGCAACTCGGTAACTTCGACTTTTTTTCAATCGAACGTAGCTCTGGGTTATTATTATTATCCACTTTCTTACGCTTGTAAATAGAATTTGAGCTGGGAACCGTGTTAAGATTAGTGAGGAGATTACATCACGAAACTCGACAGCGTTATTTTACCGCTTGACTTGGAATAGCGGTCGGCGTCTTGCTTTTTGCCGGTAACATCACTGGTATAGTTTTCTTTTTACTGAATCTACAGAATGGAACAGCTGAGAGTTTCGACTGTATCTAATAGCTTTTAATCGGAAACAAGTGTTTGCAAAGTATTGCCCTTTCACACATTATATCAAAAGATTAATCTAGCTATCTATAAAGAAATGTAATTTACAGAAGGGAGCAGTATCTTGAATTTTTCTAGGATGTTTGTAGCAATTTGCGGCCCATGTCGAAGAACAAACGGTTTTACTAATATACTTTCAGTAATCCTTATTTTAATTATTTTATTTAGAACTAAAACTAATCATGCCATCTTTTGAATTAATATTGTAGTGGCCCGCATTTGCGATTATGTTTAAATTCTCACAGACAGTTAAACATTTGAACACTATGCTCATTGATCTTAAATTTGAATTTATATTTATTAATTTTAAATGTAACTTCTAATGAATTGTAATACAGGCGTTCGAAAATCGCACGTCTCGTTTATCCTGCAAACTAGCCTTTTATTTTAAGGTAAGAGTCTGCCCTTTGGGATAGATTATGAGGCGACTAATATAAATTAAGCATCAGTTTTCATTAAACTATGAATGGAATTATAAAATACCTACCTATCGGTAATTGTAACTTATATGTACATATTTAAAACATTCCTTTTCGGCGTTTGCTTTTCAGGTACATAAACTAAACTGTATAAAAAGACTTTATATTACTTTGATCTCAAGGTATATTTGAAGTATTTCAGATACTGCTGCAGGTTTCCTTAACCCTTTACCACGTCCAGCGCTTTGAGGTATCTAGGCTTCTCGGTTCTTCTCATGTCGGTTGCTTTTTAAGGTATTTCAGCTGCTTAAGGCCCCTTTCGTGCTGATTGAGTTTTGGGGTATTTCAGCTACAGCTGCAGGTTTCCTTAACGTTTTACCATGCCCAGCGCTTTGGACTAGCTGGGCTGCTTACGGTCCTTCTCTTGCTGATTGTGGTTAAAGTACCTTAACTGCTTACGGTTCTCTTCGTGCTGATTGCACTTTGAGGTATCTCAACTACAGCTGCAGGTTTCTGTAACCATGCCCAGCGCTTTAAGGTATCGCGGCTGCTTAAGATTCTTCTTATGCTGATTGTGCTTTAAAGTATCTCAAATGCAGCTGCAGATTTCTTTAACCCTTTACTATTCCCCGCTTTGAGGTATCTCGACTGATCGATCCTTCTCCTACTGATTGCATTTTCAAGTATCTCAGCTGCTATCAGCCCTTTTCATGCTGATTGCGCTTTGGGGTATCTCACATGTAGCTGCAAGTTTCTTTAACCTGTTACCATCGTTTTGAGGTACCTTAACTTCCTTAACCGTTTACTATTCCCCACTTTGAGGTATCTCGGCTGCTCGATCCTTCTCCTGCTGATAGCATTTTGAAATATCTCAGCTGCTTACGGTCCATTTCGGGCTGATTCCTCTTTGGGGTATCTCAGATGTAATAGCATATTTCCTTAACCGTCTACTATTCCCACCTTTGAGGTATCTTGGCTGCTCGATCCTTTTCCTGCTGATTTTATTTTGAGGTCTCAGCTACTTACGGTCCTTTTCGTGCTGATTGCGCTTTGGGGTATCAAACACGCAGATGCAGATTACTTAACTCTTTACTATACCCCCTTTGAGGTATCTCGACTGTTCGGTCCTTTTCCAGCTGATTGCATTTTGAGATATCTCAGCTACTTTTTTTTTCGCATGTTTATTAATTGACTATTTACAATCTGTTATAGGATAACATTCAGTAAATTGTTTGACATATGATACATATCATGAGGAAGTAATATCCAGTGATAGTACTTCGCGATACTGCAACAAGTAAGGGTTAGTTGAGAACTGAATCTAATTAAGTTTCAAACTTAAACTATAACTAAGCTTAATCTAAACAAATCGTTCAAGCAAGTCTAACGGGTCACATCTTTGGAGTCGAGGGATATATTGTCTGTCTAGTAACGCCACAGCTAAATCATTAGGATGCGCACTAAGTTTCACTTGATATTTTTCACTAGCACTTTGGATTTCCTGCTTGATTGTAGGTATCGGGACATCCTGTTGTAGTAACCAGTTAGGAACATACCAAGGAGCATTCGTGATGATCCTGATTGTTTTATTCTGAAATCTTTGTAATATTTCCAGATTTGAATTACTGGCAGATCCCCAAAGCTGGATGCCATAGGTCCAGATTGGTTTTAAAATAGCCTTATAGAGTAGGACTTTGTTTTCTAGGGATAACTGAGACTTTCTCCCGAGCATCCAGTACATGTTTCTTAGTTTTAAACCAAGTTGCGTCCGCTTTTTCATGATGTGAGTCTTCCATGTGAGACGTCTATCTAGGTGGATTCCTAAGTATTTTACATTGTCATTTTGCGGAAGCTGGGTATTATTTAATGTTACCGGAGGGCAGGTTTCTTTCCGAAGGGTAAAAGTTACCTGAGTGGATTTTGTTTCATTCACTCGTATACGCCATAATTTCAACCAGGTTTCTATTCTGTTAAGGTTTCGTTGGAGTAGCAATGATGCTCTTTGAGGATCAGTGTGGGATGCCAACACTGCGGTGTCGTCGGCATAGGTAGCTACTAGCGTCTGTGGAGTGGTTGGTAAATCCGCTGTGTAAAGTACGTACAGGATAGGTCCTAGGATACTTCCCTGCGGTACTCCGGCTTGTATTGGATAGAGACTCGATTGCATATCTTTGAATTTTACTTGAAAACTTCTTTCTGCTAGGTAGGACTTTAGTAATTCATAATAAGGGAATGGGAAGTCTTTCTTGATCTTGTACAGCAGTCCAGTGTGCCATCTCAGCTACTTACGGTTCTTTCCGTGCCGATTGCGCCAGGGGATATCTCACGTGTAACTGCAGGTTTCTTCCTTAAGTTTTTATCATACCCATTGCCTTGAGGTGTCTCGGCTGCTTACGGCCTTTCTCCTGCTGGTTGCGTTAAGAATTACCTCAGCTGCTTAGGTTCCTTTTCCTGCAGATTGCGCTTTGAGGTATCTCAACTGCAGCTGCGGGTTTCCGCAACCCTTTACCATGCCCAGCGCTTTGAAGTATGTCGGCTGCGTAAGGATCTTCTCCTGTTAATTGCACTTTAAGGTACCTCAGATGCAGCTGCAGATTTCTTTAACCCTTTACTATTCCGCGCTTTGAGGTATCTCGGCTGCTCGATCTTTCTCCTGCTGATTGCATTTTGAAGTACCGCAGCTGCTTACGGTTCTTTTCGTGCTGATTCCGCTTTGGGGTATCTCAGCTACAGCTGCAGGTTTCTTTAACCTTTTACCATGCCCAGCGCTTTAGGGTATCTCGGCTGCTTACGGTCCTTCTCCTGCTGACTGCGTTTTGAATTACCTCAGCTACTTACGGTCCTTTTCGTGCTGATTGCGCATTGAGGTATCGCAGCTACAGCCGCAGATTTCCTTAACCCTTTACCTTATCCGGCACTTTGAGGTATCTCAGCTGCTTACGGTCCTTTTCATGCTGATTGCGCATTGGCCACTGAGGTATCGCAGCTGCAGCTGCGGATTTCCTTACCTCTTTACCTTGTCTAGCGCTCTAAGGTATCTCAGATGCTTACAGGCCTTCTCCTACTGATTGCGCTTTTAGGTATCTCAGCTGCAGTTTCCTTAGCCCTTTACCTTTACCCTAGCTCTGAGGTATTTTAGCTGCTTATGGACCTTCCCCAGCTGGTCGCGATTTGAGGCAATTTGGCGACATCTTCAGGAAATCACCCTGTACCTTCGTCTCTTCTTGTTTGTTGTTTTATTACTTGAAATCCACATACTACCCCAGCTGAGGTTTCCTACAGTTTCCTAGCCTGACCAGGTATAAATACCGTTGGTAGATCATTCGCACCGTCTGTAATTTCTTTAACCAATGTATCAAACATGTTTTATTTACGAACTCAGTTCAGCTATTTTAGATTCGAACCTGCGCTTAGCTTACTACTGTCGTTTTTGAGGCGGCAAAAATTTATTCTTGGTTGATCTCCTAGAACGTGCTACGATAATGATGTGCATCGTGAGACGTCGAGAAAGTTGAAAAAGGCGATTTAGAACAAAAGGCGATGATTGCTGACCTGTGCAGTCGTGCTTTTGCACGATAACTATGGACCGCACGCACCGGCTCGCACTGTGCAACTCGTTGAGCAACTCATTTGGGAAATTTTTAACCGTTTCCTCTACAAGCGCCGAATGATTAACAGCCCTTACTCCATCTTAAGAACCCTCGACCGACCCACAACGGCTATACGAAAATGGATTACGTCATAGACGGCAACCTTATATGACGAAGGTATACAAAAATTTCTACCACCTCTAAAAGTCGCTTTTAAAAATACTACATTTTCGTCCTCATATTTTAAGTAAACTAAACCATTTTTATTTTAACTAAGCCTGCTTTTTGCTTAAATACATATTTCATAAGTACCGACGTTAAAAAACTCGCATTTCTGCTGGATTCTGTATTTAAAACGCGCCAGAAATATTCCAAAAGCTCTACATCGGAAAATGGAATTTAAACGGGACTCGCTTAAATTAAAACGTTAAACTCAAGATTAATGTCATTTAAAATCTAATAAGGCTGTTTGAAAACATAAGCTTTAAAAAGCGGGTGCGCATAAGCGCCCCGCAGAATTCCTTAAAGATTTTTTGCTTAATTAAAATAAATGATTTCCTTATTCGCAGACTTAATCCAGTAACACTTATGATAAAATCAGAAGCCCAAAATCACACTCCGCGCTATCCACACAGTGTGATGAATTTTGACAAACACTTTCAACAAGATACAATCGGACTTAATTAAAATTAATGCAAATATATTCCGATCTGTTTTGTTAAAGCCGTTGCTTTACCATTTACATGACGGTGGAAGGCTGCTAACAAAATTTATAACGTTTGTATGGCATGTTCTTCAAAATAAGGTTGCTATTTGAAAGGTTAACAATATAAATTCACAGTTAATTCGCGAATCTATACATAATTAAGCTGGAATTTAAATGTCAATACTTATGGTGTTGTTGGAAGCCCCGTAGAGCTTTCACCTTGAAAAATCGAACCCACGCTATATTTGCTTGTTTATTTAGTTGTTTAGTGTAAATAAAAGGTATTATGAATACATGATTGCCCCGTGAATCAACTTGATTCACGTAACCGTTCTGTGTTGTATAGTTTAAATATCACCTTCCGTCTAGCTAAGGTATGCAAATGTGAAAAAAAAATGTATTTTTACGGAATTATCTTGGAGCGTCATTGGTTTATAGCCATGTATGGTTGGAAAAACATCGACACCTGTAGGTATGTTTAGCATATACAGGGTGGCTGAGAGCCGTGGCGTAGATTTATATCGATAATGATTCTATTGACATTTTATGTACCCATAGCGATTTATAGTTATAACTGTTTTTATTCTCTAAAAATTATGGTAGGATTGAACAGAGACGTTGGGGGCTCAAGTACACAAAATTCTGAAAAACCCCTTACTACCACGATATTTAGACCACTTAAATACGTATTTCGGCAACTAAGTTACCATATTCAGTAGGAATATATGACTATCTAAATATAAATTTTTACCTTTATTACAATTTTGATATTAGGATATAGTCGACCTTTATAATTTTTATAAGGGTTGTACTACGATGAGCATTACTCATGTGATTAACAAAAATTGGCAGAAATTTTTATTATGGTTGCGTACGGAAATGGATCTCAAACCAGTAAGCAGTGTCAGTCATTTTCGGACCAGGAACCAATTACCTACGCTACATGGAGTAAACAATAGTGCTAATATAGTTGTCCTAAATTATTAAATAAAAATAATAAAACATGTGTGATGGTATTCAGTTGGCAGAGCGCTGGGTTTCTGGGCAAAACGTCGATTCTGGCTTAGGTTCGAAACCTCAGTTTATAAAAATCTTGTGCTGCAACCCACCACACACAACTTTCCAATCCAGCTTGCAACTGTGGGATCTAAATGCTAAAAACCTTCTCTGGAACTTCTGCCGTTGGAATTTGACCTTAAACTGTAGGTCCCCCTTGTTTCTAATTTAGTGTGAGGAGAAACATGTGGTAGAGGATGCTGATACCTAACAGTAGGACAAAAAACCTGCTCATGAGAACATTACAAGAGATCAATTTTGATACTCACATTACAAAACAATGCATATATTAATTTACTACTCCCAATACAGGACAACCACATATCATCAATTCTGAAAATGAATAAAACTGCCATTACAATGGCACTTACAATTAAAAAAAAGAGGAAAATTTCGGAAAGTGCGTGGCAGATACTACACATTCCTATACCTAACTCCCTGAAAACCATATTGTGTGAGCATTAATGTTAGCCCAGCAACAATCATTACGACCAATAGGTCTTCTTCTTTTTTGAGTGCTTTGCCTTATACAAAACGTAGCAATCTGATCTCTTACGCCTGTGCTGCGCGTTTTAAAGTACCACCGACATAGAAGACCTACAGCTTAACGCGGACTCCGAGCCACGGAACGCGTAACACTTCTACTCCAGAGAGGATTTACTTAAGACGTAGTATAGCAATTTTATAACAACCTTCTTGGGTACCGCAATTCGTGTGTGACTGGTCTTTATCTTAACATGAATCTTCTTCCATATCTCTTCTACTAATAGCTGTGAAAACTCATTTCCTCCGGATTTAGTAGGTCTTCCTTTCCGCCTTTTTCTATTTGCGACCTATTTACAAGTTTCGTCTTCTTCCATTCGTCTCATGTGCTCGTACCAGGAGATTTGTTTTTTTTTCTATTTTATCTGATAATGTTATTTCTGCATTCAGCATTTCTCTAATTCGTTTTGTTCTTACGTTATCTTTTAATGTTTTTCTACAACATCTTCCCCAAAAGTTATTCTCAACATTAACTCAATTTTTCCTCTTATCCTCTTTTTCAGAATCCAGACTTCTGACCCATATGTAACTGTGCTTTCCACTAGTGTTGTAAATAAGTGTAATGCATTTATTCCACAGCACTGAAATTGGCTGGTAACCCTTATACCTTTGCCTACCTTCACCAGTATATCGTTTTCATCCCTTACTGCTTCCGTTAAACACACTCCAAGATTCTTGTATTCTTCTATTTCTTCCTTTTCTTCCTGATGTCTTTGTTCTACAGCACTGAATGTAATTGGCCGGTGAGCCTTCTACCTTTGCCTACTTTCACCAGTATATAGTCTTCATCCCGTACTGCTTCCGTTAAACACACTCCAAGATTTTTGTATTCTTCTATTTCTTCCTTTTGTGCCTGATGTCTTTGTTCCACAGCACTGAATGTAATTAGCTGGTGAGCCTTCTACCTTTGCCTACTTTCACCAGTATATAGTCTTCATCCCTTACTGCTTCCGTTAAACACACTCCAAGATTTTTGAATTCTTCTATTTCTTCCTTTTCTTCCTGATGTCTTTGTTCCACAGCACTGAATGTAATTAGTTGGTGAGCCTTCTACCTTTGCCTACTTTCACCAGTATATAGTCTTCATCCATTACTGCTTCCGTTAAACACACTCCAAGATTTTTGTATTCTTCTATTTCTTCCTTTTCTTCCTGATGTCTTTGTTCCACAGCACTCAATGTAATTAGTTGGTGAGCCTTCTACCTTTGCCTACTTTCACCAGTATATAGTCTTCATCCATTACTGCTTCCGTTAAACACACTCCAAGATTTTTGTATTCTTCTATTTCTTCCTTTTCTTCCTGATGTCTTTGTTCCACAGCACTAAATGTAATTGGCCGGTGAGCCTTCTACCTTTGCCTATTTTCACCAGTATATAGTCTTCATCCCTTACTGCTTCCGTTAAACACACTCCAAGATTGTTGTATTCTTCTATTTCTTCCTTTTCTTCCTGATGTCTTTGTTCCACAGCACTGAATGTAATTGGCCGCTGAGCCTTCTACCTTTGCCTAATTTCACCAGTATATAGTCTTCATCCCTTACTGCTTCCGTTAAACACACTCCAAGATTGTTGTATTCTTCTATTTCTTCCTTTTCTTCCTGATGTCTTTGTTCCACAGCACTGAATGTAATTGGCCGCTGAGCCTTCTACCTTTGCCTAATTTCACCAGTATATAGTCTTCATCCCTTACTGCTTCCGTTAAACACACTCCAAGATTGTTGTATTCTTCTATTTCTTCCTTTTCTTCCTGATGTCTTTGTTCCACAGCACTGAATGTAATTGGCCGCTGAGCCTTCTACCTTTGCCTAATTTCACCAGTATATAGTCTTCATCCCTTACTGCTTCCGTTAAACACACTCCAAGATTGTTGTATTCTTCTATTTCTTCCTTTTCTTCCTGATGTCTTTGTTCCACAGCACTGAATGTAATTGGCCGCTGAGCCTTCTACCTTTGCCTAATTTCACCAGTATATAGTCTTCATCCCTTACTGCTTCCGTTAAACACACTCCAAGATTGTTGTATTCTTCTATTTCTTCCTTTTCTTCCTGATGTCTTTGTTCCACAGCACTGAATGTAATTGGCCGCTGAGCCTTCTACCTTTGCCTAATTTCACCAGTATATAGTCTTCATCCCTTACTGCTTCCGTTAAACACACTCCAAGATTGTTGTATTCTTCTATTTCTTCCTTTTCTTCCTGATGTCTTTGTTCCACAGCACTGAATGTAATTG